>VWPW01000067.1:115940-135066 GCA_013389825.1 Crypturellus undulatus
TTCCCTCGTCTATCCAGCCAGTCATCCCATCATAGAAGGCTATCAGATTAGTCAAGCATGATTTCCCTTTCGCGAATCCATGCTGACTAGTCCTGAGCACCTTCTTGTCCTCCACGTGCCTGGAGACAACGGCCAGTATCAGCCGTTCCATCACTTTTCCAGGTACGGAGGTGAGGCTGACCGGCCTGTAGTTGCCCGGGTCCTCCTTCTTGCCTTTTTTGAAGACTGGCGTGACATTGGCCTTCTTCCAGTCCTCTGGCACCTCCCCCGTTCTCCAGGATCTTTCAAAGATGATGGAGAGTGGCTTGGCTACGACATCCGCCAGCTCACGCAGAAATCTGGGGTGCATCCCATCAGGGCCCATGGATTTGTTGGTATCGAGGTGCCTTAGGTGCTCTCTGACCCAATCTTCCTCTATCCTGGGCAAGTCTTCCTCTCTCCCGTCTTCTTCTCTTTAGCCAAAGAAGAAGAAGGTACCCGTTCCTCTAAACTTTTATATTCATCTGCAACCAAAATCTCTAAAATTTCTGAAAGATTTAGTATGAATCTACATGGTGAGGTGGAAATATTCTTATTTACATTATCTTAGCAAAAAAATAATTAATTACGTGGACAAAAAAGGCAAAGGTACAAGAAAATTCCCATTCAACTAATTGGAAGCACTGAAAGAAGAGAGTTCTATTGTAAGGCCAAGGATGCAAGTGAAAACACTTAGACATATGATTTTCTATCTGCAAATGTAAATAATGAAAACAAAATATTACATGAAAATAACATCTGCATTTCTTTGTCTTCCAATCGAAAGGTATGACTGCAACACAGAAATACTTCCTTTCAAACCTCACATATTGGTATTTTCTCTTTTTCCTCTGTCAGGTTGATCTTGATTTTATTTTGATGTAATGATTTTTCTTGTGTTTTTATCTTTTCCTCAGAGATTTTATTGTTGCCTTTTTTGACCAGAGATTATTTTAAATCAAGGAAGGTGTGTGGTTCTTAAAGAAAATACCCATCAGAAAATAGAAAAACAGGAAGAACATTTGGGTTTGGTCAACAAAGGACCAATTACTTTCCTTCCAGCTAGGGTGAATAACTAAAGGATAGGGAGAAATTCATTCAGCCTTCATATAAAAGAGTCAGAAGCATGAGTGAGCTCTTACAAAGATCTTTCAGGGAAAGAGCTTGAAGAAATAATGATATTGGTCACTGTGAAGCGGGTTGTGGTTGAGAAAGATGTTTTTACTGAGTCTGACGATGAAAGGAATATAATATGACAAAAATTATTGTCTCCTGAAGAAATGATGCAGAATCTTTGGAGATAAGAGTCTGGGCTAAGTTGGAGAGTGCCCTTACATATACACTATGGACAGTTACTTTTGCCTGAAACTTTTTATGAATAAAATATATCCCTTTAAGACATAGTTGATATATTGCTGGTTGGAAAATGATTTTTTTAGTAATCAAAAAGAAATGAGTAAGTAAAAAAAATATTTCTGCCATCTTCAGAGATGATGACAAAGAAGAATCATCTTTACTTGTTCCTTAGCTTTTCTTCTCTCTGTTTTTATTACAGTAAAAATTATTCTAATTCTGGAAATTCCATTCTGCTGTGCTATAAATATATCTATTCTATCTTAAAACTCCTCAGTATAAGCTGTTTTTTTCCTTCAAAGTCTTAAAATAGACTTTATATAACACATACCTTATTTCCTGTAATTTAGAAATATAGTCAGAAATAAATCATGTCTTTCCTGATGGCTTCAGACAGTCAGTCTGGTCAAGGTTCTGATATACGAGTATCAGAAACAATATGAAACTTGCATACAGACCTTGGCATCTTACTCCATTAATACCAGTTTATCTTTTTTTTTTTTCATAAAGTAAGAGAATCACAGAATGGTTGAGTTTGGAAGAGACCTCTAGAGACCATCTAGTCCAACTCCCCTGCTCCAGCAAGGACACCCAGAGCATGTGGCACAGGGTGGCATCCAGGTGGGTTTTGAAGTTCTCTGAAGAAGGAGACTGCACAAGAAGCCTCTCTGGGTAGCCTGTTCCAGGGCTCTGTCCCCCTACAGTAAAGAAGTTCTTCCTCACATGCAGATGGAACTACCTGTCTTCCTTTGGCCTGTCATTGGCCTCCACTGAGAAATGTTTGTCCCCATCCTCTTTATATCCTCTCCTCAGGTATTTGTACTTGGTATTTATGGTACAAGGTATTTATGTTGATAAGATCTCCTTTCAGTCTTCTCTTCTCTGAGGTTGAAGAGAAAACAATTTTCAAATAAAAACAGTGGCCTGACCATTAATCCATAAAAACAGCCTTAAAAACTAAATGAGTATCAATATACTGGACAATGGACTACAAACTTACCTTTTTCCTTTCACCCGTTCCCAGCTAGCAAATGTCAAGTAGTTTCATTACTCCAGCTGAAACAGAACAGCTGAAATATAGCATTTGTCTGGTAGAAAAAAAATGACTTAAAAGCTGTCAGTTCAAGAAAAGGATCAGAGATCTGGAGCTGTAGCCATATCACTACAAAGCGCTTTCGAATGGAGTGCTTTCCCACTGAGGAAAGTGTATGATTTTTAAAAGAGATGATTGAAATAAATGATGGTGAGCTTTAGTAACAAAAGTATGTGTTTTAATCTGTGTCGCTTCTAACAAACAGCTACATTTGAGACTAATGTGTTACCAAGAATAACATAACTTATATCTGGAGCTGTCTTTCATCTAACTCTCTCAATCTCCTATGAGCAGCAGGAGACGGAGTCTGTTTGGCAGAAATGGTATTAATAGTGCACACTTGGATTTAAATCACTTGGAGAAGGAGAAGAAGTGGTTCAGATTTCTCTGGGGCCTGGGTGATTTTAAAGCAATAAAGAGAGTTTAGGAAAGAAGCTCTTTTTTTCCATACTTCTGAAAGTGGGCGAATGACCACTCAATCCCTTTGAGGATGTAGCTGGTGTTGCTTAGAAGAACAAAGCTAACAGACTGATCCCTGATATAGGAGTCAGAAACAAACCGCTTTTCATGGGCATAAAAAATAGACATGGTAGGAATCCTATTTCAAAGAGAGGGTTAGAGTTTAAATCTATGGCATATATACTCTTAGAAAGCTGTGAATGCAAAACTACTTTCTGAGTAGCATACAGAGAACACTTACCGTGAAGAGAATGAACAATTTCATGCCAAAGTATATTTCTTTCTCAAAGAAATAAGCATACAAAACTCAGAGAATATTTCAAATGCTCCATCCTGGGAAGAAGCAGAAGTTCAGGTTTGACTGGTGAGGTAGTAGTAAAGAAAATAGGGGTAACTTGTGTCATTATTTCTATTTGTTTGATCAGTTCATAGAACTGGATGCTTACAGATTACACATAGTAAAGCTGTTTTGGTGCCTTGGGGCATTTTTATCTATGAGGGAAAAAAATGTCTTCAGCATTACATGCAGCACAAAGCTAAAGGAAAAGAAATATTTTCTCTTGAGACCAGTAGAAATTCACTTTATGCACTGTTCTTGTTTAAAGCTAGAAACATCCAAATTGCACTACATGCCCCTATGCAAGCCTGCGAATTTATTAGAAATTGAACTAGAATTTTTCACTTTTGGACAAGATTAATAATGGTCAATGACTGCATGCTTTTATAGGGATAAAACTTAGCTATTTGGACCTTTGGTGATGGAAGTTCTATACTTCTAGGTCTTAGCTACTATAATTTTAGAGATGAGGTGTTAGCTGTGAGTTAAGGGCTAGATTCTCAAGTGGATTTAGATATTCCTCCCTATCACTAGGATATACTGCCTGGAGCATCCTAGAGCTAAGCCTAGTATAAACATCTATCAAAATGAAGCACAAAGTAGTAACTGCATCCCCTCCTTTCCCATCATATTCCATACCATGTCTATTAGTGGTACCCAAAGATGTCTGGAAACCCAGGCTCAGACTCTTTAACCTTGTAGTTCAAGAGCACAGGTGTTCTTGAAGGTAGGTAGGTTCTTGAAGGTGAGCCACATCAGAGCCACAAATCATTTAGATGAATACAGGTAAGATTGGTGACACAGCAACATAAAATATAACTAACGGTTTGCTTAGACTTGTTTATACCACAATTTGCTTTTACTATCATTTCAATATTTACTAATATATTTCAAGGCAATCTGCAGTACAGACAAGCTATGAGGTGCACGTAGCAGCTGTTGTTAAGAACAGCCTGTGCACTAAGGCACACTTCTATGACACACCTTACCAGCTGACAAATGTATATGTTGTCTTGTTAATGTTTAATTACATAAACCTTTCCTATTTCTGTCTGCACAGATGAAGAAGGCTGAGATCAAAGCTGATGAGAAAGGGAAAACTGTAATTTGGCAGTGGAAAGAATCTCAGAATCTTCTAAGATGCATAAACTATCCTAGCTAGGATATGACTTAGCGATTATGCAGTAAGAAGTGACAAGTAGAATATTAAGCTGAACGCTATTTCTTTCTGCACTCACACAGACCAGAGGGAAAAAAAAATCTACCTATATGAATGGAGAGAAAACAGAAGGTGAAGAGTAATACCAAAAATCCAAGCAGAGTAGGTTAGAAATGTAAGGAATATAGGGCTAACCATATGGTTCTGAAGAGGAAAAGGACTGAAGTGAGAAAAAGCATACAGGATTTAGGGCTTTTCACCTTTGGAGAAAGCTGAGTTCCTGCTGCTTGATCTTGTGGTCAAAGTAAAGGACACCGAGAGATTGTAGGCTTGTGTGGTAGACCAGACTAAGACACCTGCAAAAACCCCACTTACTGTCTGCATGCTTCTTTCATCACCTTTCTGGAAGAAAAGATCCTTGAATTCTAGGAGCTCTATTACTCATCACATCACAGTTTGGACTGTAACAGCACTGTCAACATTTTCCAAAATGAAGAAAATAATTATCTAAAGTTAAGAAACTTAAATAAAAGGTTTTGAATAAAATAATACATCTGACAGATCTCTACTTTCTCCTTAACTTAAGTTGTTATAGTAACACTTTTAACAGCAGTGTTGCAGGAAAAAGGAAAGTGGAGAATCACATGTAATCACCTTGTTTCAGAAGCCTGGGATTTAAGATGCACAACATAACATTTTCATTAAACTTTCATGAAATGTGTTCATTAAAAGGACTGAGTTCTTTTTTTAAGTAACCAAACCCTTCACCATCTAGTGTTTCACAAGACTGTTCACCATCTGACATCTTTTTAAATTTTGACAATCTCTTCCTCTCCATTCCTCCTCTGTATTTGTGGGAATATATATGCTACTTCTCAAATAACTTAATACCCTTAAATTCCTATAAATATTAACCAACAGACTTTGTAGGATAGGAGATGAAGCATTTATCATCCACTTCAAAGCTAATCAATTCACAACTCATTTAGGTCAAATCCCTGTTGGGAGTGTAGGGGAAGGAAGAAGAGGATGAGGTGAAAAAAACACAAATCATTGCATTTTCTGAATTCTTTCACTGTAAAACTTTATTGCACCCACAAATATATTTTATATCCATAACTGATATAAACTGAAGAATAGGTTTTCTTTGAACTCCGCTCAATATTTGCTGCCTTCGCTGCAAATGAACACCACAAACTGATGGAGTTCAGGAACTTATGAGGAGGAAGCATGGCAGCAAGTAGGATCATAACTCTGGACATCCAGAGAGCAAATCTTGGCCTCTTCAGGGACATGCTTGGAAGAATTCTGTGAGATGGGGTCCTAGAAGAAAGAGGGGTCCTAGTTGGTTAATATTCAAGTATCATCTGTTCCAAGTTCAAGAATGCTACTTCCCACCAAGCAAGAAGCTGAACAAAGGTGGCAGAAGATTTTAATGAATGAAGAAGTTGTTCCTGACAAAATGCAAAGAGGAGGAAGTGTACAGAAGGTAGAAGTAGGGAAAGACCACTTGGGAGGAATATAGGGATGTATCCAAGTACACAAGGATGGAATTAGGCATAGAAGTGCTAATTTAGTCTGGCAAGTGATGTTGAGGAAAACAAGAAGGGCTTCTTTAAATAGTAGATCAGTTAAGAAGATTTTGTCTTGTTGGAGGAGAGTCAGATTAAGGATCACTTAAGCAATGTTGGCATCCACAGGTCCATGGGCCTTGATTGTGTACAATCACAAGTGCTGAGGGATCTGTCCAATGTCACTGCTAGACCACTCTCAAACATCTTGGAAATGTCATGGAAATTAGGAAAGATTCATGAAGACTAGAAGAAAGTCAATGTCCTATTAGTTTTCTAAAAGAGCAGGAAGGAAGGCCTAGGGAACTAGAGACCTGTAGTTACATTTTGATCCCATTCCCAAGGTGATGGAGCAGCTCATCCCAGACACCGTTTCCGAGTGTATGAAAAATAGTAAGCCTATCAGGAGTAGTCATCATGGATTCACCTAGGGGAAATCCTCTTTAACGAAGGAGGAGCCCTTCTACAAAAGGATGCCTAACTGGGTACGTGAGAGCAATGGATGTTGACTTCAGGAAGGCTTTTGACATTGTCTCCGATCCCATCCTCATAGGCAAGTACTGTGTGGGTAGATGAGCAAACAGAGATCTAGACTGAAAGCTGGCTGAATGCAAAGTGACGCAAAGTCTAGTTGAAGGTCTGTAGCTAGCAGTGTCCCCCAGGATCGTTATCAAGTTCAATCCAGTTCCACTGATTCATCGGTGATCTAGATGAAGCAATAGAGCCCCTCGGCAAGCTTGTAGATGATAATAAAACTGGGAGCAATAGTTGTTATATTGGTACTGTGTCCAGGACAAGAGAAACACGGAGCTACTGGAGGAAGTTCAGTGGAGGGCTACTAAGATGAGTAAGGGTCTAGAGCATATCTCATAGACTGAGGTGGATCTTATCATTGTATCTAAGTAGCTGAAGGGAGCGTGCAAAGCAGATAGGATCAGACTCTTGTTAGTGGTGTTAGTGGTGACAGGACAAGAGGCAATATGGGAAGGTGAAACACAGGAAGGTCCTTTGAAACCTAAGGAAAAACTTCCTAACTGTGAGGGAAACAGAACACTGGAAGGGATTGCCCAAATTGATGGTGGACTTTCCCTGCTTTGATACAAATGCCATTTGGATAGGGTCTTGGGCAAGGTGCTCTGTCTGAGCCTGTGGATTGGGCTAGATGCTCTCCAGATGTTGCTTCCAACCTCAAACCTACTGTGATTCTGTGATTTTGTTTTTCTTTAATAACAGGGTCCTGGTCTATCTCCTACGTTCAGAAGTATTCAGAACTACAAATCACTTCATCAAAGTCCCTCAGTAATTGCTTCAGGGGAATTTTCAACTCTAGAATTTTTAACAAAAACAAATAATCAAGGATAAATACTTCATGCCTGAATATGTCTATTTCATAGACAACAAAATTGTTCAGTAGCAACTCCTGTGTTATGAGTGTTACAATAGTTATGTGGAAGAGGGAGGCTTCCTCACACAGGACGATGTGAGTCAGTTTCTGCATATCTCCGTATGCTCCTTTCTTATTTTATTTTCCTTCTTCTTTTTCCCTCTCTACTTCCCAGGTGGAAATAGTACCGATAACTATAATGAAGTTTCAGTCCTGTTAATGGCAAGTGTTTAAATAAGAGCTACAAATTAACTACATGAAGAGCAACTTCATTAACCTCTTACTCACTTCACAGTCCAAGAAAGGAAATATATGGCTACAATTAATAATACAAAACAAATAAAAAAACAAACACAGATAAGGATGGCTTCACTGAACTCAACTTAGTCCATTAATATGGACTTATTTCATGCTTTATCATAAACTTTATGGCCTGTGTCAGGCAAGGAGGCCAAACCTGGTGACCCGATGGAGCAAGGCTGCAGCAGCTCCGTGCCCGCAGGCCATTCTCCCAGGCTATTCTCCCTCTCTATGAGGGCTGAGCAGGTATTCCCAGGAGACATTCACACACAAACAAAATATGCTTCATATACACATGTACAAAGTACATAAACACACTCGGACATACACACTCGGACACACAGATCAGCAGGGGTAGACTCCCTCGGCACCCAAACAACAACACCCCAGGGGCCTCTTCTCTAAGGCTGACATCCATATCCATATTCATATTCTATATATATATACGGAATATATGGAATATATAGAATGATTGTAATCCCAATGGAAAGATTGTAATCCCAATGAAATCCCACTCCCCTTCCATCTGATTTTGATGGAAGAGAATTAATTGTCTGGATTGCAAGCAAATCATAAAGCTGAATCTCACAAAAAAAACTCTATTTTGTGGTCACTGAATGAACACAAACTCTGAAAGGTCAAATTGGAACACACAGAGAAGTACTGAAAAGTCAGATACATGCTTTTAGATATGCTTTTAAATATACCACTAATAGATACTCTGCTCTCAAAACTTAACACAAAGCAAGCTATTGTGCCTCATAAGTGTTCTGGCAGCCTGCAGAAATGCACTGTCCGAATTGAATACTAATGCATTTTTTAGAAAAATATATGTAGCATTCCTGTCCTAATGACCTAACTTGGTTGTTTTGTTGTACCCAGTATCTCAGCATGTGCTGACAGTCATTAAGAGCAAAGCTGTAGGAAGATCTTTCCTATTTTTTCCAAATGAAAAGGATTCTAAGAAAGTGATAGGTTACTAATGGAAATAAATAATACAGTTCTAGTCATGTTTGATGTCCTCTAAGAGCACCAAATTAGATAATTACAGTGTTTTTATTTTCAATAAAATGAAGATGTAATCTTGCTAGTGCTATTCATTTTCAGATATTTAAATTCCTTTCATAGGTCCAGGAAACAAAAAGACATTAACTTGTCTTTTCGGGAGATGAAAATACAGTTTTAAACAGGAGTGTTCTGTAGTAGCGGATTTTTTCACATTTGTAAAGCAAGTGAACTGCTTATTTCTGTGTTTCTCAACTTTTATGTTTTAGCAAATATATAAGCCAAAAACTCATGGTGAAGGTTTGGAAAGGTGTTATGGAAAAGTCTGTCTTTTCAGCAAGGAGGTCCCAGACTCTGGTTATCCAGGGGGATAATCTGAAATATAGAAGCGGAAGAGGCCTCTGAAAGAGGCCTGTGGACTATATACTGTCTTCTTCAAGAATTAACCGGTAATGTCAAGCCCAAGCAGGAGACCCATCCCTGTGATAGGAGCAGAAGACATAACAGCAGAAAATCTGTGGTACCAAGCTAAAGCAGCTCAAATTGTTATCATCATTCACTTGCGTTTTCTTCCTGGTCATGTTCCTGTCCCTTTTTAAACCAGATGATTGGCAAAAAAAAAAATGGTGCTACTGAAAAACTGCACAGCTTTGCTATACAGCAAAACACCTGGAAAATAATCCTCAGGCACTGGAGAGCTGCCTAACTCCTAGCTGGTTGTGTAAATGCAGGACTATTTGAACTTATGTTAAGAGCTGAACTTTGATTTCTCAAAAGGGTTTCTGAAAGGGCTAGGGAAAGACCTAGAGTTGCGTAACTGTATTGTCTATTTCAGTCTTCTACTCCGCCTGCTCCCTTAACTGCTAATTCTTTACATTTTATATCCTCATTCCTTGTTTTCATTGCTTCTTTTATTAGTAATCAGAATCTCTTTAAAGTGAGAGGATAAATCAAATCACTAATTGGCCCAAAATTAAATGTAACAACCTCTGCATCCAGATTCTTCAGTGCTATATTAATCTTTTTATCCTGGAGAGAGGCTGTGAGAACTGAACTTGACATTACATAAAGTGAGTTGTATTGCCTTTGCTGAATCCAGCTTCACTTCTGGGAATCCATATCAGAGGAGACACTATGTGAGCACTGTGAATATCTTTTTTTTTTTTTTTCTTAATATTTAATGTCCATTACATTTAAGACAGTGCAAGACTTACGACCAAAAAGAACTGCTTGTGCACACTCCCAGTGTCCAGGAACACTAACATTGTGTCACTCTGACTATCTGCCACTTTCTATAACCCTCTCAAAGACTCTGGGTTTTCACCGCCAGTCTGATTCCACCAAAGATCTCCAGGTTTTTCAGAGCTTGAAATCTAGAACCAAGCTTTAGATTGACCTTTGTTTTTGGTGGCAGAGGACTATTTCTGTGTAGATGGTTATATATTTTGTAGCTGAGAAATTTATGTCCCTCTTTTAATCTAATATTGGCAATTTCTCTGCTGATTTTGAGGCCTTGGATTCTTACAGTCATGAGATACTTTGTCATGGCTAGCATCTGTAAAAAATAATGGATCTGATTACAATGAACTAAAGAAGACTTTTAAAACCTCGGCGTATTGTGAAGAACGAAAGCATCATATGTTTTGCTACATATCATAATATTGCCATAAACATCTATGTTGTGAAATGACTAACCCTACTTTGCGTACACTGTCAAGTACAGGTCATGAATTCCCAAAGATTAAGGCTAAATAGTTATTAACTGTGACAAGGTTGTAGGACCCTGCTTTCAGGAAAACTATTGTTATCATAAGAGTTTTTACGCATCCTTGTGCCACATCTGTCTGCCTACAGCGAAAAATTTCCTCTGAACCACACTGTGTATTTGTCCTTTCAAGAGGACAGAAAAGGTTGATCTCAAAAGGACTGTGCCTGCTCGTGAAATATAAAGTGTCATTGTGCTTTGAAGGTTCGTATGGAACCTCCTGAGAACAGAGAATGGAATTAATATAGGAGCCACATGAACCGAGTATGTGTCCTAACGTTATAACTCACAAAAAAGATATGGGGGAAAGCCTATATTTTTCACTTAAATGGCTAAGTCTCTTACAAAGGAAGTACCTCTTAACTGAAAAGAGAAACTTCTGTAGAAACAAGTACTATCTGTTTCCTCCTTTCATTCCTTGCAAATGTTGTTGTAGAAGCCTTTTGCGTGAAATTCTTATTTGAGGAGAAAAGTTTTCATGTTAGTACTTCACGTCTCTTATGAAAATGGACCTTTTCTGTTGGTTGATAGCTTAACTCATCTGTGAAGCCTTCCTTGCCGAGAACAGTTTGCCCTCTTCTTCATAAATCCTTACACTGCAGTTAACTACCTCCATGGGGCTGCAGGTGTACTTTGTCCCTGTAGTGGCATTTCTGCTTTGGCCTAGGCTTATTTTAACCTGGCAATGGCTGTCACCTCTATAGAAATAATGAGAATTTATGAGCATTTTTTCTGACATCCACTCATCATCACATCATTGTTCAGGATGGCAGACAATCTTGGTTTGGTGATGGGTCGTATTGGTTAACTTGGTCTCAAAAGAGTAGACAATTAAATCTATAACCCTGATTTAATAAGAGCTACTGAGTCAGCTCAGAGTGAAAAGTCACTGAGTTTCCACACTTCTCACATATGACTAATCAAAGTAACTGCCCTTCTTGTTACACAGAATTTTTTGTCTTGCATCTCTATGGTATATGGTTTACTAATACTGGAGAAACTTACTGAGCTTGATTTTTCCCCATAGCAAGAATGCACAGATTTCACTGAAGATAAAAGAAAGCAGAAATAATAAATTCCTAATAAATTTTTTACAGATCTATCATGATTATTTTCAGAAGCTGATATAGTCAGTCCTCTGAGATCCCCACCTCAGCGTCTCGCATGTTGCTCTGTGCATCCAGGAGAAAACAGCAGGCTGTCAGACTGACGGAAGACTGGAGGGGTTGTGTGACTGGCTTGCACTGATACTGGAATATCTGGAATATGAACCTCCTAAATCTAGATGTCATAACTGCAGATACTAATGCAGTGGGCACTCAATCTCCAATGCACTGTAGGAATTTCTGTTCCAGCCCCCTCCTTTTTTTTTGCAATATAAAAAAAAAAGGAAAGGAAGAAAAGAACAAGAACCAGTTGAGTCATCAGTCATAGGAAATTTCATGAAATGGGAGGGAAGCATGGAGACTAGCTTTTTTGCTCTCGTGTCAGAATGAACACTCTCTGACAGAATGAGGTTATTCTCAAATAGTACATTTAAAAGAAGCTATTGTCCCACTCTGCATTTCGAATTAGTAAGCTTACAAGCAGTCTTTCTGGAGATCCATTCCTCATGTTTGATGGAAAATTTCCTTTGCTACAAGCATAAGCATGTTAATATCAGGCCTTGTAAAACAAAGCAATTCCTTTGAATGTACTTGTGTGCAGAATACCAGATTTCCCCATAAAAATACACAATCTTTTTGGTGTAAACATAACCCCATTGCCAGATTACTTCTGGTTCCATTTGCTTGATCTTGGTCACTACAATTTCAGACCAAATGATCCTTCTAGACCTGGTTCTTACAAGCTGGAATTGGGCATAGTCTAACTTCACAAAAAATGGCAGATTGTGTAGTTAAATTGGATAATTGCATTCCATCTTAATATCTCACTTTCCAGACAGCTCCTCTGTAAACTTTTTTTTTTTTTTTTTTTTTTTAAAGTTGTTTTTTGTCTTCAGGCAATCTGCTATTGCTCACCATGTATGGAAAATAAGAAATTCACCTTGGCATTTAGTATGACATAAAGCTTATTGCTTAGGGTCTTTGCACTGGCCTTCAAGGTCTGCTGTGAGTAAGCATATGAGCAAAGGAAGGGAAAGCTCCTTTTGTGGGAAAAGGAGAGAGTGAGCAAGGAAAGATCCAGTCATATGATATAAGATTTGCTCACCTTATTATCCCTTTTCCCACTTTACACACCTCAGTTTCCTTTCAAACAAGCAAAGAAGCAAACAAAAAGAAGCAAGTTCTAATTATTTTTCCCCTAGGTATCAAAGCTGGTATTTACAATACTATTGCTGAGGCAGCTGCAGCCTTACATAATATTCCTGATATGGTTACCTGAGTACTGGGCCTTTCAAGACAATATTTCTCAAAAGACTCCCAACGTCCCCTTTAATTATTTGTGGAGTTTGATCATTTCCCACACAAATTCCTCTTAACAAACTGTGAGACTTAGTCATCCTTCATGGCCCTATACATAACATTTGTCAGTTACTCACACTTTCCTTGTTATGCTCAGCAATTTTTTCATGTCATGTCCAATTGCTTTCCACGTCCTGTTCAGTTTGCTTAACCCTAGGCTACAGCCCAGTCGATGCTCTAGTCTTTTGCCTGCGGCCCTAACAGTGATTTTTAGTGCACATTTTGTAGAATGAACAAAATAGCTTTGTAAATGCGCTCAGATGCTCAGCCCAGGAGATCAGGCTCCAACAGGTTTAGCAGAAGGGCTATTGCTAGATGAGGGGGTCTAGGAGACATCAGTGGGTCCCATGTTCAGGGAAGATCAGGTTGTGCGAGCACTGCTGGACTGCAAACGAAGCTGTGGTGACAGTGTGAATGGATACAATCACCTGAAAAACAGGGAAGCATGAATCATGGATTGTGCCTGATAGAATCTTCCATCTTCCTGAGTGACGGACAATGAAGGCCTTTGGTTTCATATTTAACTGATACGTTGAAATTAATGAGTTACTGTGTGATGTAGCAGCTGTTTAAAATCTAAAAGTAGAATGCACTTTTAAAAGCAGTGTTCAAAAGTAAGAGCAATATTCAAAGTGATGGGAAGGGATGTTCTCGAATAGGATCCCACTGAGTATGAATGTTACAGGAGAAAATGCAGTTTACCATGTTTGTACAATAATGATGAAATATAAATTAAATAGAAAACAGTTAAAGACATACTAGGACAAAAATGTCTAGTTTGGTTAGAAATTAGAAGCTAAAAGCTCATTCGGTAAAGTAAGATAGCCAAGACTGCAATAGCAGTGGCACGCATGTAACTATTTAGTACATTTCTGTGTAGGACAATTTCTGAGGTCCGTAATTCAGGAAAATCTGAAATATTGCAGGAATTACCCAATAAAAACTAGGAGGAGCCTCATTTATGTTAAGTCTCATTTGGGTTTTGAGATAGATAGTTTCTTATTCAAACACACACACAAAAGTATTTCAAGAGAACTTTTTCACAATCTTTTACATAAGGGCAGCTGTTTCTGAAATCTAAATACTAAAATGGAGAGCAAAAAGCTGCATGCTTCATTGCTTTACCTACTTATTTCTGAATTAGACTATTTCTATCCCTGTAGGTGCAGTCTCTAAAGATCTGATATGCTTGTTCAGAAAGCATAAGTTTGTTCATTTTGCTAATCTCTTCCCTCTTGTGTAGCAATGTTACTTATTCACTCATTTGCACCTCCCTCAAGTGCTCCTGCTTAAATGTATGAAGAACCTATAAGGCTTCCTTCCTGTCAAAACAACTGTTTGGGGCATTAGGTCTACCCGAAAATACCTCATTTAGGAGGTTAAAAGCACTGCTATTTAGTACAAGGGATGATGGTCGGAGAGTTTGAAGATAATATTGTGTGACATTTCTGTAAAACTAAAACTTCACTAGATTTTATCTTCTAGCTCATGTCTCAAGCAATTAATTGGTGGGACTTGCCGAGTGCACTATAATAGTCCTCACAGCTGCCCAATAGGAGAATTCCTTGTCCTCATTATTGTCAAAAGGTTTTTTGTCTATCCATGAGGTGGCCTCATTAAGGCCCTCAAGGGATAGCAAGTGAAGTGCACAGTATCATTTTGAGGACAGTGACTGCTAGCTTTTTCTTACTTCCATGCAAACAGCACTACACACTTTCAAAGCTGTCAGGGACTTGAGTCTTTTAAATCCTATATGGCAAAACTGAGCTTATTCCTATGATAACTGGGCAGCAATACCTGCAGTACTCTTCAGCTCCGAACAGAAAACCAGCATTTACAGATTGCTTGTACTGCCTCCACTGATGATTTCATCCGTCTTTGTCTCTCACCTATGGGTTATCAGGAGTCAGATGTCTTCTGAGATGTAAATACCTAGGCTTATGTGGAATATCCTAGCTCATATGAGTAAGGACTCTCAGGGAAAAGCTTGCAGTCATTCTTTTTGCGTAGAAAATCAAGGAGCAAGGAGACTCACAAACTGAAGGGAAAAGGATGTTAATGAGACAAATCTGTAACTCTTCAAATCACACTGAAGAGTAGGAGGAATGTCTTCTCATTGTTTTATCTGTTTTCCCAAAGGCTGAAGCTGCTATTGAACTACACAGAAGGAGTTCCACTGACTTATTTTGTTAAAGCTGGGTCTTTTGAAGAACTTACTTCTTATCAGTGCTGAAAAGAAGAAAACAAGTTGTCTGAGAAAAAAAAATATAGAGGCGGACAAAGGCCAAGAAAACATAGTTTAAACAATCTAAATCAGTGTTCAAGCACTGTCCAAGTTGAGAGTGTATCCTGATCTCCAAACAGAGGAAGAAGGGCAGCTTGCAAAACTGAGCTGTTTGCATGCGTGATTACACGTGCGGTTCTCAGATGCTGTGGACTAGGCTGTGCTCCAGGTTGCTGATTTTATGACTGCAATAAAAAAATACAGGCTATCTCCATGTCAATGCAAATTCTGATTTGTTCATCTCCTCCTCTGTGGTAATTAGAACGTGGTTATTACCAAGCTACTACCAACATGAAGAGAGAAACTTCTATCAGAAAGATGGCAAAAATTTAACAGTACTGAAAAATAAATTTGAAGCACATGAAACTCACACGATATTTTTTAAGAACATATCTTAGCAAAGGTAACAGCTGAAGCATGGTACCTCCTTAAAATCCCTCAGTATGAAGGGCTGTGGACTAATTCACTACCTTGATTATTTTGTTTGGTTGGGACAGTGAGTATCTTCCCATGCCATGGGATGCCATGGTCTGAGCTTGCCACTTGGTGCACTAGGTTATGTGAATGTTATTTGCTATCATAATATACATATATAGCTATGAAGTGATTTTCTCAAAACTGGGTGTATCACCCTACTCAAGGGGCCATGTATATGTGTGTGTGTAAGTATATGGACATGTTCTTGTTAAAAGGAGGTCATTCGACCAACCTGAGTATGGATAGCAGAGACCTGGTCCACTCCACGTCTTGTCCATAGTTGCTACAGATGCACTCAGAGCTGTGTATATGTATGATGATGTCTTGTTTCTCTGTGTGCAGATAAGTGTGTGCATGAACTAGATGCATCTGTTCAGAAAACACTGAAAAGTCCAAAAAGGGTGAAGGAGCCTGAAGAATGTTAAGCCTTTGCACACTGAATAGTCTGAACATTTCCTTTTTTGTCATTTTAATCATATTACCATAACAAATGGTGTAAAAGTGCATGATGTTAGGATTTAAGTTGCTTTGCTAAGGGAGCTAAAGAGGTACTGTGACCATGAAGTTTTGCTGTGTTTTTCTGCATGAAGGAGAAGATCCCTTCTACCTGTACCTGGAGCTATCAAAGATCTTAAAGACTGATCTATAAAAACTCACACAAAAACACATACCTTTAAGGGTGTGTCCTGCAAATATTTTCAATGGAATTACTGAATTTTTAGAAGAACCAGAAAATGAGATTTTTTTAGGATTTCTTCCTGTGAGAAATAAATAAGTAACACTACTGTCAGGAGCTATAACCAGCAAGAGAAAACAACATGAATCCATGCGGGAAGCACTTGATTCGACTATGGCGAATGCTATTATACTCTTCCATGAAGATTTATAGACTGCGGAATTACTACAACTGATTCTTTCAAATACGCTACTAGATGAAGGAGCTGACAGATATCCATGACCCCACTGAATTATCATTGATCTAAACCTCAAATGTATTGCTTCTAGATGTAAAAAAAAAAAAAAAAGAAAAACTTTTGCTTTGTAATACATATCCTTACATCGTCTCTTCTCTCAGAAGGGCTAACAGCATTTTGAGAGCAGTGCCTTGCCAACAGGATGGAGTCACTACCAAAAATGGGCAGGTATTCCCCAAGAGGGTTAGGCAACTAATTCTCATGGAATTTAAATGCACTTTGGGTAGATGTTACACTTGAACTCAAATACAGATATATACCGAACTCTAAGAAAATGTTTAGTTTCCATTTAAATTACTGAGACTTACACATTACCTGGCAAACGCATGCTTACTGAAAACTGAAGAATTGGGCATCTCTAAAAAAAATGAAAAAAAAAAACCAGCCCAAATATATGTCCTTAAAACAAGATGTTTTGATTATGCTATATATATATTGTTGAGAGATTTTGTCCATTTGTTTGCATTTTGTGGGGTAGGCTTATGTCCCCTGAGATGCAGGATGCAATTTTCTGCATTCTTATCATTTAGCAACTGCTTCTAGATAGAAATTATTTGTGCTTACCTTTCTCAGATTATTCTATCCTTTGTTTACTTGTTTTGTTTCCAAATGTTCCTCCTATTAATATGTCTTCTGGATCTGCCTGGCCTACTTTAAGCTAAAAATAGCCGATGTTGCTACTGCTGTACCTCCATGCAAACCACAAATACTCTCGCTAGGAGAGAAAACCTTGTGCCCCGCTGAGCTTCCTTGAAATGACAAGCTGGTCATAAATCCACAAAAGACAGGACCAAAAAGATGGGGTAAGGACGATGAGGGGGGAACAAATCCTGCCTTTCTTCTGCACTACTACTCAGCTTGTTCATGGTGCAAAGTGGGAAAATAGCAGAAATGTGCCAGGACTATGGTTCCTCCCACATGCAACCAAGGGCAATAGATATCATTTATTTTATGGAGAAGTGTGAAAGAAAAGAGGAAATTGTAGTGATAAGAAACCGCACATGAGAAATGTTCATATCTAGTCAAATATATAGTTATATATAAATATATATATATATAGTTATATATAAATGTTCATATCTAGTTATATCATTCTTCAGACTAACTTCATGCTGACAGATCTGTTGCAGAAGTTTCAGTCTGGGTGTGATCAGACGAATGTTTCCCATGGTATTTCACTGCTTAAGAAATACAAATAATTTTCACTCTCAAATGATCCATGATCAGTGGAGTCTGTCTGTGTTTCTGATCCGCTACAAGGGTACATGGATCTGGATACACAAGTATGTTTTTCTCTGCATTGCAGTAGACAAAATTCACATTTTTCTGCCATGAATAGATGCACCACTTCTTTGCCCCACTCATCTGCTTATGTTCCTTGGTCTCTGCAGCTAGTGGTGCAGGTTAGTGAGACGTGAACAGCCCAGGTTTGATTTTGATTTAGTGCTGGTTTTGGGGCAAGTCACCTCACTGTCGTGTACTAGCAGACTCCCTGAAGTGAGGGGATAACGAATTATCCAGAAATGCTTCTGTAGCTAGCTGCCTTGGCAACTGAGGAATAAAACTGCATCACCCCACTTAAAATAAATTTGCTTGCTTTAGATGCACTTCAGCTTGTGAATTCTGTTTTTTTTTTTTTAATGTTTACAGATTGACAGGAGGACTTCACACACTAGCATAAAACCATGACTCCATGCTCATTTTTAGCAGAATAACTACTGTGCGATCTTCTCTTTGGCCTGACATTAGGAATTTGGCTCACGTATAAACAGCTGGGGTGGTACTGCCTTTCTTGCATACAATAACACACGTGTGACTAGGAGGCAAACCTGAGGTTAATGCAAAGAAAGCAAAAGCAGTAACGTCCCCACTGAGCTTATAATGATGGTTTGTAGGGAAAAGAGAATGTCAGGTGCCATTAATTCAGACTGGTGCAGCAGCTTCCGTACAGTAGGAGTAAGGGCTGGTCCTGTGGGTGCTTGCCACGCTTGTGCTCCTACATTTGTAACACAGCTCCACAAAAATTTGCACGGGTTTTGGTCAGTAGTGCTGCCCGGTGCGGGGGGTGTGTGACGCGAGGAACCCTGGCTTGGGCAGGGACCGGGGTTTGCGTCCCATTCTCCCTGCCCTTGGTGCACGGCATGCTCAAGGCGGCAAGCCTTAGGGGACTGAGAGGGTCTCGGGGGGGGGGCAGAGGTGCTGACACCACTGTGGATCACTCAAAGCTCAGCCTGGTGTGTATTTGCTTTTCTCACGGGCTCCATTCTTTTTTTTTATGCTTTCTCTCTCTCTCACACACACACTTTTTTTTTTTTTTTTAATTTATTTTTTTTTTAAATTGAAAATCGGGAGCCAGGCAGCCACAGCAGCGGGGTCTGGGGGAGCAGGAGCAGGAGGGCGCGCGCCGGAGCGCCGGTTTCGGCTGCCAGGCGGCGAATAGGGCATTTCTGCTCCGCTGCCCCGGGGCGGGCGGCTGCGGCGC
>VWPW01000067.1:136929-196251 GCA_013389825.1 Crypturellus undulatus
TTTCTTTTTCTTCTTTTTTTTTTCTGTTTCTGAAAATAGCAAAGGTAATTCCCTGAAAGCCCATAGCCTTTTTGCTTCCCTTTTCGATAGCTAAGCTTGAATGTACAAGAGGAGAACCTAATTCGGAGTTTGACCCAGGCAAGGATAAAGGACAAATTTACATCAGCTGAGGATCTGTCAAGTACCAGGAGCTATGACAAGATATCATTACAACCTCCCCATTTTTACTTATTTTCCTTCTTCTCTTCTTCAACTTCCATTGCAGCTGTCATGTGGCATGTTTCAGTGGCAGTTTCTTCCCATGCTGTGTGACAAAAAACCATGATGCTGGAAAAGATGTTAAATCCATATGTGTATATATATAATAAAATATACAATATATATATTTTAATATTATGCATAATATATATAAACATGATGATCAGTGTCATTTCTTCTTTGGTGATGGATGTGCTTTTTTTTTATATGTTGGCTTATTGTGCTAGTTATTATTTTACTCCCTGAAACAGGTTAATAAACACTGAACACTATACTTTTGCTTTAGCAGTAGTTAGATAGAGGAAGAGGAAAAGGGCAGGTAAGGAACCATCTCCTTAACTCTTCATGTAGTACAGCAGTATTTGCTAAGTTACAGACTCTTTCTCTCTGCCTGTTGTAGCAATTTACTTGAACTGAGAAACTTCAGTAGCAGAGGAAGGAGAGATCTGAATTTGCAATTGTGTTATAGTTTTTTTTTTGTATATAGAAATATATATGTATATATATATATAAATATGCTCCTTGGTTTTGTCAGGCAGCTTTGATACCCTTGAAAGACTCCCTTTTATTTTTTCCCTGAGCTCCCTGTGCCTTCCTTCTTTGTTCAGCTGCACTCTGGATGCACTTGACTGTTGTGTGTGCGGGAAGGTGGAAGGGGGCTGAAATTGAAAAAGATTTTCGTAATTTTTACTTCATAAGATAGTATGCTGAACAGATTAACCTGCTTCCTGGTGCTCTGCTTCTTTGTTTTGTTTTGTTTTGTTTTTTGTTTTTGTGGGCTTTTTCTTCTTCTTAATGGTTTCTCCACCCACAAATGTCTTTTACTTCTACTGTTAATAAAACAGCATGGAGGAAAAATTTGTGTTGTAGAGGATCTATTCATCATATAGTTTTCTCTGGGACCTTGTTGTGGAATTGTGTCTTATCCATATCTCAGTCAAGGTATAGAAAATTTATTTAGTGGCAAATAGCTACATATCATTAATGCTTATACGCAACACTTTTTTATGTACTGATGATGCACTGATGCAGGTACTCCAGCAGGATCCTCATACTGTTTGGAGTTACCTCATGACTGACTTTTTCATTGGGTGTCTTGCCTGTAAAGAACTTGAACTTCCCGAATGCAATTTTAGCTAAAAAGACAGCTCAACAGAATATGATATATTTCTACTTTTAAAAAAGTTAGAAAAGGTAAACCACGTTTAGAAACCCGTAGAAGATAAACTTCATATTGCTCTTTCTGTGAAACTGCTCTTTCTGCTGAAATCAACTGTACCTTCTAGTTCTGAGTGACTGAGACTGAAGTGGTAGTTTCTTAAGAAGTGAGAGCACTACTACTTCCAATCATTTCAATCTTTAAGCCTTTGCTTGGATTTAAGTGTCTTCTTTCCCAGATGAAAATTCTATGTAAATTAATCTGATTCAGGTCAAGTTTTGCCCTGTTGACTTGGTTGGCAGCCAGGAGCTTAGATCTCCATAATTTACTGCATGGTATTCATTATGGATCCAACTGTGATATATGCTGCTCTGTGCTCTGAATTTTCAAATTCTGGAGGAAATCCAATATTTTCAGATATTTCAATGTTGTAGTGCATTTTGTAGATTTACCCCTGAGAATTTCACAGGTCATGCTTTTATGGATTCTGGATTGGAGGTTTTTATTTATCTAATTGTTTGTTTATTTGTTTTCATCTGGTCTTAGATGGAAGAGAAACCTCATGTCTGCAAACTCTGATCTTCTCAGGGGAACATTCACAGATCTTGGAGTCTCTTAATAGCTAAAAATTTCAATGGGACATGATCGTAAGGACAGAGACTAATGTGTTCCTTGCTACTAGTGTGTGAAAGTGGTGCTACGACTTGCTTGCATATCTTTCACTCCTACATGTCCTACATATATCTAGGTATTGTTTGCTGTTTTTGCATATCAGCGTGAAGCTTGCTCTTCACAGACACTTCTCAAAAAAATTTCCAGCTCAGCAGTAGCAGGGAGAGCAGTTGTGAGTAGTGATGTTTGCATTACACGGGTACCGATTTTCAAGATCTCATGCTTTTCTAAGTCTGTGTTGTTACTATTGGATGGCATAATCAATACTGGGAAAATTAATAGAGAATCACCAGCTATTTTGAGGGACTGTTGGTTGGGTTATTTAGATATGGAGCTATGTTCACCCCTTTCTCTTTGTTTTTTTGGTAACATGCACCTGGTGGACTGGCAGGGCAGCCTCTTTCAGTTGCCAGCAGTTAGACCAGCTTTCCATTAGTAATGTCATGGATTTCCCTCTGGCCTTTCTCTCTTACACCGAGTGTACCCCTTCCTAAATAAACAATGTAGTTATAGGCCCCTGGTGTTTGTTCCCTTTAAAGTTCTTCACATCACAGTAATGCAGGGGGTAACACAGTCCTGTGGGGAATATCAGGGTAGACTGGTCAGTATCTCTGTTTTCTTACATAACTGTTTTTCTAACAATCAAGTGGCTCCATAATCTGTCAAGCTTTTTGAAACATGAAGTAGTTTTTACCTCAAGTGGACTTCTTTCTTTCACGGTTAAAAGTATAATCTTAGCTGTGCTGTCACCTGCTCCTTTGCTAGATGTGTATCTTGTAACTGTGTCCAACTTCCCATGCGCAGCAGTCCCCTTCTGACTGTATTTAGTATCATACCCGACTTACTGGGGATGTATTTAATCGGAAAGAAGCTGTCACAGGCAGAGCAGTGAGAACCAAATGAGTCCACATGTGTAAGACAGAGTTTTGATATTTTTTTCTGAAAGCTTAATGCTGCATTATTTTCATATCTTAGTCAGCACTACAGTTGATTTCAAGGCAGATCCACATACACAAATGTGCTGCTCATTGATTTCAGGTGCTCTTAGGGATCCAAGACCAGAAGAAAAGTGAATTCATTGCTAATTATCAGAAACATCTCTGTAAGATAGTGAAGTCACCTATGGAGTTGGACATTGTTTGCTTTTGGAGTAAAGTTTCTTTTTTTAAAGGTGCTGCTTTTATTCAGGATAAGACAGGGTGGTTAGATTACCACACATTCTTTATCCTTTTATGCTAGTTGCTTAAATAACCTTTAAAATGCAGTCTGATTCTTTTGACGTCTATTTTCTCTTTGTTGCAGCCCACTAAGGAGAGAGCAAATTCTTTGTTCAGAAGAGTATCCCTTCGAGAAGCAATATATATGACATTTAAGGTTAATGGCTTACATTATCGATCACAAAGAGACTTCGCAGAATTGTAGAGCGAAAATGGCAGATATCTGGGAGACAGACACCCAAGTTTACTTTACCAAGTTTTCACTCACACAGGAGTGAATTCAGAAGGCGAGGCTCATTCTAAAATTGAAGTTCAGTTGTGCATAATTACAAAAGTGAACTTCATTCTCCCCTAAGTTTCTCAGAGAGTCAAATTTATATGAATTTCATCCAGTTCATCTGGATATGGTACTTAATGTCTTCCATGTACAGTTTCACCGGAGCAGACCGGAATGTCTGCTTGGAGTTTGTCAGAGTTAATGAGTTTCCAGAGAAGTTTTGGGTTCTTGAAGTAGATGCCTGTTCAGTAACTTGGATGGGAGCACAAGATTTCCATGTCAATTTCCATACATATTTCTTGTGCTTCATTTTATTGTTTTGCTGAGGCACCAGTGAGTTCAGAATCCTGCTTCACCACCCATCAGTTTAAATCAATCAAAAAAAAGAGGAGGAGGACAAAAAACCTCAACTTTGATGGAAACATGCATTCTGCAAAAGGCAGTTGTATCACATTTATATTCTGCTGCATGCTTCTGTCACCCACGCTTGCAAAATATTCACTGAAAACAAGATGAAGTACATTTGATTTCCACACATAAAATAGCTTACTGTATTTGCTGAGTAACTACTTGTAGCTCTTCAACAGCAATTGTTTTTTTTTTCTACTTATTCTAGTGCTCCTTTTGTTTTCATTGTACATGAGGTGGTAACAAGGAAAGAACTATGTTGGCTATTGGTTTTTAAACTGGCTGAGATATTCTACAAGAAGCTTGGCAAGTAGAATTTCATAAAGCAAGGTTAGGATTTTGGGAGAATTCTGTGGGAGAAGAAAACAGTGCTGGAAGGGTGATGAGTTATTTTAAGAGTATGGCTTTTTTCAGGGCAATACCTAAATCATGTCCCTTTGTGCTAGAAAATTGCTTTTTATACCAATGAAACATACCCAGTAACTTGTAAGAATAATGCAGTATTGATGGCAATACTGCATTTGGATAAGCACAGTCAGAAAAAGTGTTTACACAGTTTGTTGTAGGAAGCTTGGCCTCTCACAGAGCAGACCTCCTGCACACACACACACACACTCTGCTGTGCTGCAACACTTTCCTGGCCGTCAGGCTGGCCTTGGGCATACTTACAAAATGCCATGCTAGCTTCAGCAAGCAGAAATGTCCAAGCAGGAGAGGACAGTCTGCAAAATGCAGGATTTTGAGAGCTTGCCCTAGAAGGATGCAAAGTGCCCCAAAGTGTCATTTATTTCTTGGCTGAGGATCACATCCTCAGGCTGCTCTGAGCCATGCTGTGCTCCCGGTAAAGAGATACTGTGAGAGGAGGCTCTGCCAGGAAAGTGTTGAACAAGAGCTGTTTACCCATTTTTTATTGTGATTTCAGAAATTTTCCAGATAGCTCAAAATCTTTAATAGACCGAAGAAGTGTTGACTCTAACCAAGCAGCGTGAATGTGCAACAGATTTAAGAAACGGAGTCTGAAACACTAATTGACCCTGGATCATCTTTGCAGTTGGGATAGCTGGGATTTTAGCTGGCAGTAGAAAGGGGTCTACCTTACAAATTATATGGTGAGAGGCAGTATATTTCTTAATAGCAGGCAAAATCTCCAAGGGTATGTTTCTAGCATCAGGCTGAGTCAAGGGATTTTCACGTCTCCCCTATCTAAATGTAAGCCACAAGCTGATGAAAGTTTCACAGCCTTGCATCATGCAAGCAAATTAATCTTTGTTATCTTAAGAATACAGTGCATGCTATTTGGAGAGACATGAAGATATATATCACAACTTATGTACCCCTAATGTCTTGCATGATCGACAATGTCTTTCAGCAAACAAAACAACAGTGAAGTAAAATACCATTCAGAAAATGCATAACTTCCTGATAATTTCAGGGAGAAACTTGGCCTTACCACATTGGGCTCTGTACTACAGACACTTTATGCAGACAAAAAGTAAATTTCTAGCCCTCTGGTTGCAGAGGGTTCTGTGCAGATAGTGGTTCTGTGCAGACAGAGGACTGCTCTTTAAGGCAGTCTGCCTTATAGGCAAAAGTGAAGTTAGGAGCTGAGTGGTGCACTGCAACCGTGTTGCTACTGTGAGACCTGGAAAAAATGATTGGTACATTATAATTTTGCAAGCACTGATACAGAAGTGACCAGGGAAAGGCCATTCTTTATATGAGATTGTCAAATACAGTACATCTGCTTTTGCTCTCATGCATGCCCTGTACATGAAGCCAGTGACCCATGGATTTGAGAAACAACTTGGAAATTCTGCGATCTCTTATGTTAGATAAGGACAGAGCTAACTGAAAGGAAAGAGAGGTCTTGTCATAATCATCCTCAGCTTTATTCAGAAGCTGTAATGACAGTGGGGAGATAGCATAAGGCCACATTAATCTATCCTGCCATCCTGTCCTTTGGGAGATGTAATTCACATCAGCAAAACAGCACCTGGCCCACCCACAGTCAATCACTGAGTTCAGCACGCTGAGAGGAGATGGAATCTGGACTATACAGAGCTTGCATCAGCCAAGAGATTATGCAAGGCAATTGCGGAATATAACTAATTCACAGGTGTACTGCAAGGAATATAGTGTATGTGCTACAAGAAAATAACTTTTGAGAGAAGCTGTTCAAGGACTCTATGCCAATCATTTATTTGTGTGATTGGTATGAAAAACGACTGCGTGCCAATTGTTGACTTGTGTAATTTGTTTAAAAGCGGACTAGAATTGGCTGGTTTATGACTTTGTTTCTCTTATACAGGCAGTTTCCATAGCAAATTAAAATTACATAATATAGGGAGTTCTGCCAAAAATTGTTCAGAAATGAAAAGTTTTGTTCTAAAATATTGAGGAAAAATATTATACTTAGAAAAAAAAGAATGGAAGGCTGGATTTTTGGAGGGTTTGTTTTATTTTGACTTAAAATTACAAACATTAAATGAAACAATTTTGAGATGATGGGAGTGATTTCTTCTGTATTATTTTTAGTTTCTTGAATTAGAGAAGATCATGCTTTTCACTTGATATCTAGGCCAAGAGAGGGGGTTATGGTGCTTGAAACTGCAAAAAGAGATCAAGGATCTGTGAATCAGGGATTGAGTCAGCAAAGTGCCCTCATGGCCAAGAAGGCCAATGGGCTCCTGGCTGCATGAGGAGGAGCGTTGCCAGCAGGTCGAGGGAGGGGATCCTGCCCCTCTGCTCAGCTCTGGTGAGGCTGCACCTGGAGTATTGGGGGCAGTTCTGGGCTCCCCAGGACAACAGAGACATGGAGCTTCTAGAGAGGGTCCAGCACAGGGCAACAAGGATGATTAAGGGACTGGAGCATCTAGCGTATGAGGAAAGACTAAGCGAGCTGGGCCTGTTTAGTCTGGAGAAGAGAAGGTTGGGAGGAGATCTGATCAACATGTTCAAGTACCTGAGGGATGACTGTAGGGAGAAAGGGGCCAGGCTCTTCTCCGTCGTGGCCGGTGACAAGACAAGGGGTAACGGCTGTAAGTTGAAACACAGGACGTTCCATCTTCATGTGAGGAAGAACTTCTTTCCTGTGAGGGTGACAGAGTCCTGGAACAGGCTGCCCAGAGAGACTGTGGAGTCTCCTTCTCTGGAGATCTTCCAAACCCACCTGGATGCCACCCTGTGCCATGTGCTGTGGGTGTCCCTGCTGGAGCAGGGGTTGGACTGTAGAGGTCCCTGCCAACCTCAACCACTCTGTGATTCTGTGAAGGTCTAATGACTCTGTTCTGTTTGTATTCAACTTCATAACCACTATTTGCATTCTTATTTTTGTGCTAAGATGAAAAAATGCAGTTCATTTCAGGTAGAATGAAACACTTTGTGCCATTGTTTTATCTTTATCAAAGCGTGGAGTTTCTTTTTTAAAGAAATATTTTATTTAACAAGAGTTAATTCAGACCTAAATATTGGAGTAGTTGATGGAGAGCCTGTTATCAAGCCCTTTAACTGAGCTGTTGCTTAGTGTCACTTTTCTCTCTTTTGTATTAACTATTTCTTTTAAGAGAAAGGGAAGTGTGCAGCTGGTATTCAGTAGCATAGCAGTGGTATGGATAGGATGCAATTAATTTATTTAATATTGCTCGAGATTTGTTAGGAACCACAGATGCTTGCTCACAATGGAAAAGGAAACACCAAAACCAGATTCTCCTTCCACAGTGTTACAGAGCCCTTGAACTGAAAGAGTAAGACACTTTTCACCTGGAACACTCTGATACCCCAGGAATGATATCAGTTTCATTTATGATCACCACAGTCGTGAATAAGCTATTTGAAGACATATGAATGATAGGTTGAGCATATTAATGGTAGACTAAACCAAGAATAATAGGATAAGGAACAGCCAAATAGGAATAGGAACAGCCAAAATAAATATATAGCAATGACGCTATAAGTTTCTTCTTGGCTTTGTTCTTTAATATGAATATAAAAGTGAAGGAAATAGTAAATGAACTTCTTGACATTTTTCCTGTGTTGACAGATCTGCATTTACTGTTATGTCTGTTTGCATTTTCCAGACTAGAGCAATGATCTTCAATTAGTATGCAGTTCTCTGTCCAATCTAATGCTTGTGTCTTTGGAATCAACACTAGTACAATTCTTAAAGAATAAACAAAGCTCTTATGGGACCAACTAATCCGGTTGTAGCAGGATCTCATCCTCTAATCTCTTTCAGCCCAGTAGCCCTATAAACACTCTGTGGTCACTGAGAATGCACACACAGATGCACACACATTCACGAAAGGGAATTTGTTTATTATTGAAAAATTGGTGCTTCAGGTTAGACAAAGTTAGCTTAGGGACGGATGTTAGTACTGTTCCTAAGTCTGGAGAGAAATCTGAGCATTTTGTTCCTTCAGTATGGGCCTCTGAAGTCTGTGTCACTGGTGATGCCCAGGGTAGTGTTGTGACATAGGTCATAATTATCTTATGCTGTTGAACAGGGCTTAAGTAGATATTTGCTTTGGAGGTTCTTAAGTAAATTGAGTGAGGGAGCTGTTGCTCTCCACACTTCTGGCAGTGTAGAAAGACAACTCACAATACCTTGTGTGAAGGCAAGTCCACAATATAAGTACCCTCTTTGACTCAACCTCTGTCTTTACTCTCTGACTGATGAAACATTACAAAGACAGATCTACAGCCTACAGGGAGAACATGCAGCTTTTCTTAGGAGCAAGTTGTAATAATGACAGAGCTGGTCACAGAAGTTTGCGCTTGCGGACTTCAGCTCAGCATTAGCAAGAAGGAACATTCTGATTAAATTTGTTGTTTGCATAATAAGTTATTTTTGTATAGCTACTTGTTTCAAGACAGAGGTTTTTTTATGCGAGTTGTCCACTGCTTCTCAGAGTGGACCTTACGTAGCGTTTGAGTCTATCTTCCTCAATCTTGTCTTTCTGGAAACTGACGTCCTTATAAAATTTTCTTAAATTATTAATGTTGCCATCTTCTTATAACACTAAGGCCTTAATTATATTCAGAAGTTTTCCTTCCCTACCTTCACTTTTACTATTTAGACTGTTTTTGCTGCTGTCAGAGACTTGGTCTGATTAATGTGTCTCACAGTCCTTAAAGATGGCTTAATCTGATTCTAAGTTATTCATGGCACATGTCAGTGAAATGGCTTCACAGATCTGAAGCCCATCCAGCAGAGAGTTCAAGGCAGGTAATGTTTGATTGCATTCTTTCTTTTATTCTGCAGGAGAATACACTTGTTAGTGTGAGAGACATTAGTTGTAAAGATAAGATCACTTTGGAAAGGTAATTGTCCAAAGAACAAAATAACTTGGTCAACAGAGGTTACTTTTCATTATTTTTTCACTATATGTATGTCTGACTCTTGAATTCCTCCTTAAACCAGGAAATGGATTTTACTGTCATTTAGAGGGCTTGCAACACACTTTTCAGTTTTAAATTACATTATACAGGTCTCATACTGAATGTCACCTGTTCATGAAGAGCATACTTGGACTTAAGGTAAAATCAGCCAATGTTAAATGGTTAATAAAATCTTACTGCATTGTGGAATGATAGGAAACAGTCATTTGAAAAAGGCCATCCTTCTTTCTTCCTATTTAAGATAGGGAGATATAACTGGTGCCTGTAGAATTCCATCTATGTCTTAGGATTTTCAGCAGAATCCCATCTGCGATGCAGGTAACAAATAAGAAAGGTAAGATAAGTATTTATCTATTCAGCAAGGGAAATAGAAAAGCAGGAGTAAAATCTGTACTATTTTATGAAGGAAAGGTGAATGATTCTGACAGTAAATGCATGTCAGTTAGAGAGAGCCTGGTGTGAGTCCCAAGGAAAGCACAGGCTCAAGGAAAGCACAGTGCCAAGGAAAGCACAGTCCCATAACAAACCACAGAAAAGCATATTGTGTGATTTTATACCCTGTGCAAAACCAGTGAAGAGTTGTCAGTACCCCACTGGGTTTTAATCTGCATAGAGGGGCAGAGAGAGAGAAGTGTTAGAGGCCACCAGGACACAGAGGCTCTTAGGTGTCACATCGAGGCGTTCTACGTGTCATGAGTTTTGTCCCTTGTTGGCTTCCTCCATTTGCCTGTAGTACAAAAAAGCTGTCTCATCCCCAGTGCCTACCCTTGCCCTGAAGTCTGGCATGTGAGCAGCTCTCAGAGCTCAAGACATTCTTGTTCATCTTCTTCAGCTTCTCAGGAAGCAAGGCAACGTGTCTCCTTATCTGCCAGTCTTCACCATCAGTGGCATATCGCATCTCTGCATTCACAATGTGTTACACCTGCAGACATTTCTGTTTTATGTGACTGTTTTTTGTGACTCCATTCTGTTTTTTTTTTTTGTCTATTTGTAAGTATTCCATTCTTTCCATTTTTTTTCACAGTCTGGCTGGCAAGAATCAGGTGTTTTTAAGGTTTGTTCCCAGCTTGGCTGTTGAAGAAGTCCATAGACCTCTGTTCCTGTCTGAATGTCCAGTTGGCCTTTCTTAATATACTGGTCATCTCAATCCTTAAGAATTTTTTGTTTCTTACAGTTTTGATTTGATCTGTGAAGGGAACAGCAGGGGGAAGCTGAGGCTGCATCAGTTACTGCATTTTGTTAGGCAAGTAAATTGGGATCACACACAAAAATTAGTTAAGGGATTCTTGGTAGTAATTGCATTACTGGGCTTGTTTTATGTCTTAATAGGCCCAGTGAGAGACCAGTAGTTTCAATCAAATCACTAATGATTCAAGATTGGTGCTTTTTAAAACAATTAGCTTTAAATTCTTAAAACAATTCTTCTTCTGGAAGTCCTTGCTGATGAATTGTGGAGCAGGAAAGGTAACTGAAATATTTTAGTTCAGGTGAGAACTGAATATGAGAATTAGATGAGAGTTTGAAGCCAATTTTCAGAAATTCTCTCACCCTGTGCTTTAATGTAACAGAAGACGTGTGTGGCCCTGTTTTGTCAGTTGCCTGCACACAGTTTATTGTACACAAACAAAAGCTGGGGCTCTGGAAGAGAGGAGCTCTTATGCTGAAAGTCATGCAACATGCATCACTAGTAGTGCATGCACAGTCTCCTGATGTAGTGTAAATGTGAGTTACTGTGGATGTAGCTGGATGGGGGGCAGCAGAAAGATAGTGATCTCATAAAGAATAAAATGGAGGGGGAGAAGGAAGGGATTGAAGTGGTGCAAAGGATAATGGTTCTGTGGGAGTCCAGGCTGGAAACTGTTATGTGAATGAGGCTTGGTCTATGCTGCCGTCCTATTTTCCTAATGTCTTTCAGAGGAAGCAGAAGCCAGGGTCACCCCACTTGGCCTTGGAATTCGTGCTCATGCATATGTGAATACAGAAAAAAGTTCACATCGCCTGACCATCCTGCGGTAGTAGCAGGATTAGGGCCATGCAGTATCTTACCAGTGTGTCTACAGCTTTCCCAACTCTCCTCCCCCCCACATACACCCTGGCAACATGCAGCTAGCGTGACCTCCTCCTGTGCAATGTACTTAGGCTTTTGCTCTTGCTGGTCATTTGAAATATGCAAGTGTTGTTTCAGAAACAACTTCTAAAAAGTATTTAAGCTTGTCTGGTATCTTCCACAGAATCATGTGTTTGTTTCCCCTCTCCTTTCACCTGTACATGAGTGTACAGTTTAGAGCACCAGTCAATGCTTTGATGATAGCTTAGTCTGTTGCAGCCAAGTATACAGTTTTACTGAAGAACTGTGTCATGCGAAAGCTGACATATAAATAATCCTGTATAGTACACAGCCTTGGACTGAAGCAGGCTGAGGTGGACTGAGTGGGGTGAAATTAAACCAACAGAACAGTGCTTGTGCTTTTCTCTTTCCTGTCTCATTTCTTGTTTGCTGAGGTTGAGTAGGAGTAATGTGTGTGTTCACATTATTTTCAATTGCTTTATTAAATGTTTCCACTTTTAAGAAATAGTCATTCTTCTAAAAAGGCAACAGCTCCCATCTTGGTCATTAGTATATAACAATGAAGTAGAAACAAAAAATAAACTGACAAGGAGGTGGCATTTCAAGTTGAATACCATACCCTTTGATGTCAGCTCTTTCATGTTTTGGAGAAGCTGCGCTCCAAGAGACTTCTCCTCCCCTTCCCTTTATTGTTGTGGTGCTTCTCACAGAAGGTGTCAAATATCTGATTGCTCAAGTTTAATGGCAAAGCTTGTACTGAGTAGCAGTACAGTTTGACCTAGTATATGCAGGTACTGGAACTGCCCCAGAACACAAGGTTTATTTTGCTGTGCATAAATATAGCTATAATAATAATAAGTAGAATATTTCACTTAGATTTCAAGTGTTTTGGTGGGGGCAGTTTCACAAAACAGCTCTTGTGTTTGTTTATAAGCATTTTTGCTCTACACATTGACAAACAATGAGCAGCATTTATTAACATCCCTTCTTCATGCTAAATATGTGAGTGAGTGCATCCTTGCTTTGCCTCAGCTCTCAGATATACTCATCTATTTTCGCTGTCAGTCTCCACTCTTTGTTTCGCTAGCTCTGTCTCCTGGTCTCAGAACCTAATTGAAAGACAATTAAGCCAAATTAGCTCTCTGACACAGAAAGGATCCCAGCATTGTCTCGGATGTTTTGTCTTGCCTGTCTGAAGAGCTTCTGACACTGGAAGACTCTTCAGAGAGTTCCACCGTTGGTAGCCTGGGCAGAAAGCAAGTGGAGGGAATATAAACAAGCTTGACAGAAGTGGAAAGCATGCAAACTCTGATGCATTTAGGTCATGAATGTTTACCTGTCTTCCCAGGGATTAGGAAGGGGTTGTAGGCAGGTTTATTACTTGCGGACAGCCCCTTCCTTCCGAGCACCTGGAGGCTGCCACTGTCAGGCAGGATATTGAGCGTGATACATGACTGCTCTCATTCCTGCTTACCCATCCCGGGATCTGTGGCTGGAAGCGCAGCTTATCTGCTGCAGAGTGGATACAGATCGGGTGTCTGAGCTACTAAAATTTCCAATAACTCTGCCTAATAAGCATCACCCCGAAGAGAGTACCTGTGAAGGTCAGCTATAATGGAATCTTTCTGAGCTCAAAGAAACCAGGGTTTTGAGACAGATTGCTATAAATGATATGTTTTGTCTAGATACAGACATAAAGGGGGAGTCTTATGAAGAGTGTTAAAAAGCTTTTATAGGAGCAGCAGGCATGTAATGGACAGAAAATCAGTCTAGGAAAGGTGTATATAGTATGCCTCTGACAATAGCAGGCTTCTGTAACCCAAAAATGTTCACACAGTTCAAGGAAAATTAACCTAGAAATGAAAAGGACTACAATCAAATATTGGTCTCATTCAGCTACCCACTTATTACTCTTATGGTTTAACTGAGTTTGGTAATAAGATATGTCAATTATGGATGGTTTTGCTTTCAAAAAAATGTATAAAAAGGTAAGGTTTCTAAGGACAAGTGCTTTCTTTTTCATTTCAGACTAGCTATAGTCCTTTTTATCGTAGTTTTGATATGTAGATTTTGAGGAATGGAAAATGACTTTTGTCAAAGTAAAAACAAAATAGACAGTCTAATATTTATTTAATACACATTTTTTTAACCCAGATATGCTAGGATACCTTTTGAGTGTGATGAAAAGAAAAAGAGCAATATTTAAAATTTTTAGAAAAAAATCATAACTACTTGAAATTTGATCCATGCTGTATTTTGCACCTCTTCTGATAGATTTGCCCTAACTTAAGAGTGTGTTCACAACTAACAGATTTCCTTTTTTATAATAAGTCTATTGTGTTAGTAGATATAATTGTTATGCTGTTACTCACCTGAACATACATTACCATTGACATGGTAATATTAATCAAGGGCAGTTAGACTGTATCTACTTTCTGAGGCTCGTGATCTTTAGACAAAAGGTGAGAGAATATCTTGGCTCAATTTTTCTTATCATCTCTGTTTTTATCTGATTTTTTTTTCTTTTTATACTTGAATTCCTGGTCTTTGACCTTTCTCCTGCAGCCCCATGGGGCTTAGCTCTGTGAATGTTTTCTTCTGCTGGTCAGGACACATCTGCTACAGCCACAGCCACATGCAAGTCCAGTTGGATACTCCAGACCATGCTCTGCTGACACTGACATCAATGTGATCTATCTGAAGGCCTGCAGAAAAGAGCAAAACTTAACCTTTTGCATTCTGTAGGGTGTTTCACTCATCCGTGCCACTATATTCATTTGTCTTTGTTGCAGCCTCACTCTTCGCATTTCACTACTCTTTACCTTCTACCCCTGTATTTTGGCTGTCTCTGGGAACACCCCAAAACATTTTTTTTATGCCCTGCTACCTTCACAATACAAATTTATTTGCCTTGTCCTCCCTTTAGACTGATAGGAAAGCTATCGTTCACAGCATATCTGCACAGAGACACTCACACTGTGGAAATGTAAATATTTCACCAGAGTCCCAGTGGGGTGATCTGTAGCAGTCAGATGAAGCAAAGTCGAGGTGCCCTTTGGCTTTCCTAAACCCAAAATAGGAAAATGCCACTGGTGATGACTGTTTTGGTGATCTGTTGATATCTGTGCTGTCTCAAAGAGCTGGCTAGAGAATAACTCTGCTTTTTGATGCTGTTCATCATGAAATAAAACAATTCATAAGAAATATTATTGCATCTAAGCAGAAACTGAGAGATTCCTGTTCCCATTCATTTCTATATGCACAAATAGGTTGAGTGGGCAGCAGAGTGCAGGACTTACATTATGGGTGTCTCCTGCCCCATTCTGCCTCTTACATTACCAAGATTGTTTCCTTTTTGATCACTGTCTAGACAAAAGCCTTGTAACAAACATAGGGATTCTGCTCCACCTCAACCTTAGCTATTTCTGAGGTAAGCAGCAGCTTACAGTAATAACAGAAGGCACAAAATGAGGAGACCTACTGAGTATTAATCCTATTTCTTGGGTGTTTGGGTGATGTGTATGTCCTGGCAAGCTGCTCATGCTTGGTGCGGGTACGTCAGCAGGAGTGGAAAGGACAGAGGTTGCTGATGCAGGGTGACTGGCCATAGCTGTGGCCGGTGATGTGCCTCTCCTTTGATTTTTGTGCCATCTAGCCCCATGTCAAGCCAAGAGATCTTGGGTATGAGGGTCAATATAGCCAAATTTCAGAGGGCAGGCTATTGCGCTGCCCTATCATGACGAAAGACATATGTTTGAATTATTAAAATGACCTTTGTCTGGCACTTCTGCTGTGCTGGATGCCCACATAGGAAGCGTTTGCATGGGAGGTGAGAGAGCCATGCTGAAATACCTGCTGACACTGCCTTGCATACAGCCTCTCTCCAGTAACGCCTGCGTTTTGAGGTGGGGAAAGAGAGCTGCAAAATCCCTGCACAGCTTCCTGCTGGCTGTGTTGTGCTGCGAGGTCTTTGAACCCAGGTAGTCAGACAGGGTAATATTTAATTTGAAAACGCTGCTTAAAGTCGTCCTAGCTCTAGTGCAGCATTAGTTGCACCCCCTGCGAATCTGGAGTTATATGTAGGAATGGGAGTCCACAGGGCTCCGTCACAGACGGGCAGAAGATTTGAACCTGTCAAAATCACAAATCAGAGTTTCCTCCAGAGAGGAAGATGGAGTCTTTCAGTGGGAACATGGAGAACACAGACACGTGTCCCTGATGGCAGACTTTTTGTTGCATACCATATCATTTTCAAGCATTTAGCAGCGGGGTAAAGCTGCACTTGCACATCATCAGAAGGCCATTTCTGGCCAGCCTTCTTGTTTGGCAGTGATGGCAGCACTGTATATTGGAGACCAGTATTTGGCTTGCTGTGCAACGCAAACTGTACTCTCTTGGGTTCTTGAAGCTTCATCTGTTATGCTTATTTAACATAGACATTTCTTCAGCTTTGGCAACATTCATAACTGGAATTGCCTTGCAAACTAGCAAATCAAAAATTAGGTAGTTTGCCACGCAACGAGGAAAAAGAAGTGTAACTAAGTCGTTCCTTGGCCATGACTGAAAGTTTTCTGTTAATTGATAGAAGGACAAATATCCAGAATAAAGACCTGCCCAAGCTTAAACTAGTGGAGAGCACAGCCCTAAGGTTCCCAGAGTGGTGTTTGATCTAATAATTTTGTGAAGAAAAAGGAAGGGGATGCGATAATTTTTTGGTGGGTGGGTGTGAGGGATTTGTGAAGATGATTCGTGGCATGAGCTGAATTACTAACCACACACTTCCTACTCCGTCTCAAATGGATAGCTACTTGATTTAATCTGTTCTTTTAAATAGCTATCTTATTGAATGAAATTGTTCATATGAGTAATTATTTTTCAAGTATTAGCTTGTCTGAGGTAAATAGGCATATGCTGTGTGGCACTGACTTAAAGTTATGCAGTGTGTGGCACATCCTAGAGTACACAGAGTATAGGAATGATGTGACTTCAACTAAAACTTCTGTTTATTGCTGATTGAATGGCCTGCCTGTAAGACTGACTGACAAGAGTTTAGAGAAAAGGTCCTGCTCAATGTTAAATGTAAATTTTAATGCCAGATAAAGCCTACTGGTGTAAAGAAGGTACACTAAGAAAACATTTGAAGGAAAAATGCAAGGATTCAGTCCAGTTAGGTTTCAGATGATATAAATTCAAACCACTGACTCGTACAGTATATGAAGTGATATTATGTCAAATTGCTCTTGGGAACAAAACTTCGGTATAGTTTCATAGAACTCATAGGCTCCTTCAATCATGTGGACACCTGAGAGTGGTAGTATGCACTCAGTCAATTTTTTTCTCATTCAATTTTAATAAGAATTTCATTTCTGAGATTTAGTGCCTTGTTCACTGCCTTCTTGTCCTGTCTTTCTAAACATCCACCAGACTCATCTGATCCACTGAGCTATTGGTCCAGCTATTTTATAGTCTCTGTACTGAAGCTCTGTTGCTGAAATACATTTTGGATAGGTTGGATCAGAGTTGCTTTTTTTCCCAGCAAGGCTAAATTACATCCACATTATGTATTTTCCCTTATATTCGGGGTGAATATATTACATTTTTAAGAGTCATAACATGTCATGTTAATCTGTTGATGCCTTCTCAGGTGAACTCCCACTGGCTTCTTTGCACCCACTGTGAGTCTTGGCTACTTAGATTTATCAAAACCAAACATAAAGATATATATAAACAGCAGGGCACTTTCTTCCACGCTGTTATTTCCTTTAGCTTTTTGTATCATTTTTCCCCATCTAAAGCCTTATTTAAGGAACTCTCTAGGCTGTATTTTTAGCAACACAGAAACTGGGACATGCAGAAAAAACAAGCTGCTACTTGCATTGTAGTTTTTTTTTCCCTCTCCTACTTGGTTTGGATGGATAAAATGGAAGCCTTAGGGGATGGTATCCCCTGAATAGGGGATGGTCTTTTTTTTTTTTCCCAAGTAACTCTAGAAATGGAAGCTCAGATCCTAACCTTGACTTCAATTTTGGTAAGTCATGGGTCCTTGAGTCCATTGGTGGTAGTTAGGAGCTATGTCTGTGGGGTTTGGCCTCTGGAGAAGGGAGCTGCAAGGAACTATGAGGGTAAACTGAAATGAGAAAGCCTTCATACTCTATCAATAATAAAGAAAATGTTGCTGGATTCATCTAGGTACACTTTTTAGCTGTCCGTTTTATATCTGCCAGCTATAGCTGTACATATTATATCTTAGAGGGTTAGAAAGGAGTTCTAAATTGGCCTTTTTTTTTTTTTGGTCTTTGTTTCAAGCTCTTTAGTTGTTTTATTGCTGAGCATTTTCCCCTGAAACTGTGAATTAAGAATCTTACATAATTTCACCTTTTTAGCAATAGCACATGTATCCAACAGCTGTGGCTTTACAAAGAAAACAATCTTTTAAGTATTGTAGGGTGCTTGAAATTGCAAGGTGGCAACACAGTTGGAAAAAAAGTGAAGATAAAAGGCTAATCAGCCTACTGTGCCTAGTGATGGACGTATGCAAGGACTTAAAATATGTGTTTAAAGCTGGATTTTCTCCTGCTTGGTCATTTTCCTATGTTTCTAGTGAATAGGTGATGAACACTACCAGAGGAGTGAGGCAAGAGCTGCTTCTGCTGGCAGATCTCCTGAGGACTTTATTTTTGTTTATGCTGTTGCTCTGTCTTACTCTTCCTTCCTGTTCTTGGCTTCCAGAAAGTGCATATGCAAAACACCTTTCCCACTGTTATTATGAGAAAGCTTGGCTCCCTTCCCTTCCCTTCCCTTCCCTCCCCTACACCTCCCCTCCCTTCCTTTCCCTTCCCTTCTCTTCTTTTTCCTTTCCCTCCCTCTCTTTTTTCTTTTTTTTCTTTCTCTGCTTTCCTCTTTTTTCTTGTTCTTTCCTTTCCTTTTCTTCACTTTCCCTTCCTCTTCTCTCCCTTCACTTCCCGTCCCTTCCCTTCCCTCCCCTACACCTCCCCTCCCTTCCTTTCCCTTCCCTTCTCTTCTTTTTCCTTTCCCTCCCTCTCTTTTTTCTTTTTTTTCTTTCTCTGCTTTCCTCTTTTTTCTTGTTCTTTCCTTTCCTTTTCTTCACTTTCCCTTCCTCTTCTCTCCCTTCACTTCCCGTCCCTTCCCTTCCCTCCCCTACACCTCCCCTCCCTTCCTTTCCCTTCCCTTCTCTTCTTTTTCCTTTCCCTCCCTCTCTTTTTTCTTTTTTTTCTTTCTCTGCTTTCCTCTTTTTTCTTGTTCTTTCCTTTCCTTTTCTTCACTTTCCCTTCCTCTTCTCTCCCTTCACTTCCCGTCCCTTCCCTTCCCTTCCCTTTTCTGTTTATTTTTTTAACATGAACACTGATGAATATTCTAGGATTATTCAAAAGTACGAACAAAACATCTACAAGCTAGGTCTTTTTATGGAAAGAAATACATTGTTCTTTTTGGAAAATAAATGCCTTCCTTTCTTTAGAAAACACTCTAGTGTTAAAAATCTGCCCATCTGAAGAACAATTTTCATTGTCCCCCTTTTGCTTTGGTGGTCCAGGGTTTTCAGTCAGACATGATCCATGTAACACAACAAGGCACCTAGCCTCCTTCATCAAGAAGGGTACCACACTGCCTTGGAAAGGAGCATATACAGTACTTTATAATATTCTTTCACCTCCAACCATTTTCAGTTCAAGGACTTCCTCAGTTGGATGTGATTCCTGTGTGCTTAGTAAGAAGAGAAAAGCAGGCATATTGTTCCTAGGCGTAAATCCACTAGACAGTGATCCGCATGAGCGGGGAGAGACAGGGAGATAGCTGAAGCAAATTTATCTTTAGAATTGGAGGTGACATCCATGAAAAATGTTTTGTGTTTTTTTACCCAGCTGGGCTTTGCCTACTGATGTCTTTGGAGCATTAATCACAGCTAAAAGGTTCTGTGGAAAACCTTTTGCTCTATGTTAAGAAATACTAATGAGGATGCAGGCTTGATTTTTTTTTTCCTTAGTTAAAGAATATTCTTGTTGTGGACTGGGGAGGAATACTTCGAGCAGAAGGCCTTAACCCTTTGTGGGAAGCAAACACATCCTGCTAACAAGATGTGTCTATTCCTTTGCCATTATGGGGATGCAAGTATGAGATGAGCGTGAGAAGAGCATCTTACATGCAAATCCAGCGATTAGACCTTGTTCTACAGCATTAGAGCAATGCTTGTTTTGGAGGACACAGTATTCTTCCTCCTGCCTCTAGGAGGTGAGCATTGACCAGGAAGGCACGGGTACCAAAATGTTCATTGTAGAGTTGTTATGTCCATTACCTGGGTGAGTTCTTCCTCACCATCATCCTTAGATGCTGTGTTCCCTAATGCACTGTGGTTGAAAGCATTTTTATTTCAGGGGATAGTTTTGTATTTTTATGTTTTGCATACTCAGGCCTGGAGTTTGACTACAATTCATACCTAACTTTTGTCCTGACTTGTCCTCCAGATCATCAGAGGATGATCCTCCTGACCTTTTAATCCAAGCATAATGAGCGTACCTCGACTAGGTGAACACCTCTGATGCAATGTCCTTCACAAACACCTCCCCAGTGATTTGGGGGGAGCCTGGTCTAGAGACAAAGTCTGAGGACTCAGACACTGTCTATTGTTTTTTCTATCCTTGAACAGTTTCTGATTTATCTTTGCAATAGTAACACAGTGACTATATAAAATAAAATAAAATAAAATAAAATAAAATAAAATAAAATAAAATAAAATAAAATAAAGTGTGCTTATTATTTTATTCAAATATCAAAGTCTGAAATAATACTCTATAAAAATAGTGTGTCTAAAGCCAGCTCTTTCACATGAAAGAATGAGAGGTGGAATCTATTTGAAAATACTTGTTGCAGGTTCGCTGATACATGAATATGGAGGTGCCAGCCTCTTGCATGGGAGGCATTATATCATGCAGACAAGTCAGGGCCAAGGAAGGCTTTGGGGTTTGTCCTGCTACACACTGAGATGTCATTGGTTTGCAGGCAGGGTTTTCTAAAGCATCCAGCCTTGACCTAACCTTCCTCACATTGCAACCAAAGACAACATTTGTACCAGTGCCAACAAATGAAGAGTTTGCACTTAAACTGAGTGCTTTAGAAAGTGCTATATAGAGAAACATTGTCCCTGACACATGATACTAGCTGGCTGTTAACCATTCATAAGGGAAAACTGAATCAAATGCTCAGACATCACAATAATGAGTGCAGCAGAAGAGAGATTTGAAATCTCTACACAATAATTAAATAGCCAACACAGTGTTGTCAGAAGAAAAACCTTTGACGAAAGATACGTATTGTCAAGTAACGGCATAAAATGTGGAGCCTGAAACATGTTGAGATGCTAATGATATATATTAGGAATGAATAGCCTTACACTGTATCAAGGTTGGATTTAAATAATGTTTAAATTGAGAGCTTTGCAAAAGGGTATTTTGTTTTGGTATGCTGGTCAAGTCAGCCCTTTGTTAAACCACAGACTCATAGGAGATGTGGTTAACTATTTACTTCTTAACTAGCTAGTCTGATGATTTTTTATTTTTTTAATTTTGAATGAAAAAATGTGCAATTGTTTTCCCCTTGTTTAAACTGATATCTTTTCCTTCATGGAAAACCTATCCAGTGTTTAGAGATGAGACAACACCTTAGCTCCACCTCCACCATTAGTTTTCTCAGAGGCTCTTTATTCCCATTATCCAAAAGGATTTAGCTATGCTAAACCTGTAACATACAGCAGACTGTTAAGAACACAAATATTTAATTACAGCTGAAGCCAGAGCTATGGAATGGACTGAAGAATGGTCATTATTTACAGTGGTCTGATGATAGAAGATTTTACCCTTCTGTTTGTCTAAACAATTTTATGTCTGTAGATAGTATAAATTTAATTGAAATGAATGATAGGCTCCGACATTGGCTTTATTTAAAGTCCCTTCCTTTATTTGCAGTCAAGATATTTACTTCAATTACTTAGTCAACATGAAGGCTGGCTATTCTCTTTTCAAAACAATAAAGGTAAATAAAATCACCTTTATGCTTACTTATCCATTACAAATTATTCTTTCCTAAGTAAATGCACATGTTTTAGAACACTACTTAAGAAGAGGGAAATAGAAATTCCTGAAGTTTGAGGGAAAAGATTTCTAAGTCATATCTGAGAATTGATAACTTTGGATTTCTTTGTTACTTTAGTGGTAATTTCTTTAAAAAGTGAGCATCTAATGTAAAGCTTGCAGTTTGATCTGAACAGAAGAGTTTGGGGGCAACAAAGATTATTCATTGCTTTTGTGTTATTATCTCTTTTAATATTGTATTTTTGGGATACAGTCCCCATATATGCAGAGTGACTGGAAAAAAAATTCCAGAGAGCAAAGTCTGTTTTTAGAAAGCAATACATGAATGCACATACGTGTTTGCTATTTAGGGCAAAGATAAAGCAGTACAATATGCTACTTGCTTTCTGTTTGTTAATAACGCTTTAGAAACATCCATGCAAACTCTGGGTGTTACTCTGAATAAACTAGTTTAATAAACTTAGACACAAACTTTAGACTTTCAGATAGTGTCACTAAACTTAAAATATGCATGAAAACAATTCTCAAATTCCTTGAACAACAGTCCTTATTCATTGCAAAGTTATCAAAACCAAAAACAGTACTATCAACTTTTGTTAGTTTTAACTTCAGTTCCTTAATGAGAGTTACCATTAAGAGTTTTATTCATATTAATCTGCCTTAGATGTGGATTCAAACTGGATTTTGTTTGAATGAAGACTTCTTCAGGTCAACGAAACTCCCTTGTCATGCAGAGTTATTATTGGGATCAGTTCGGGTGCTGCATGTGCTTGTATTGTAAATCATCTTGTCTTTAGTACTACACAAGAGTCTTTTGTGAATAAAGTTGCAGCATTAATCTGTTCCTTCACTTTAGAAGTACAAAGTGTTTTTTAGGAGATGAAGAAAGTAGCCTGTAGCAATCAGAATAGTGAGTGGGAGATCCTGATTCCGCTGAAGTCCACGAATGAAGCCCAAAGCAGAAATCCTGGGCTCCTCTATGGCTTTGTAAGCCTCCAAGAATACAGGGCAGAGAGCGCAGCTGCCAGCATGGCTTTGGCCATACTATTTGCCAGATCTGCCTTTGCAGCTGTTGTTTACCTGTCTGATGAAACTGGCATTATTTTTGCCAAATACAACAACAGTCTGGTGAATCTGAGAAAATATCTTTTTTAACTACATTTTTTTTCAATGAGAAATTTTATTCTTCGTAAATAAACAGGATCTGATTGAAATTTAATTTGGCTTACTGCTTCTTTCAGCATAAATAGAAAGAAAATCATCATCTCTGCTTTGAAGGAGAGTTACCTGTTTCTCCAAAGGTCTTATTCAAAAGTAGTGTTATTTCTTGCATTTCGGTGAGCCAGGGTGAGATCAAGGAGAATAAGGAGAAAGCTACTGAACTATTAACTCTCCAGGTTTGGGAAGGATCTCCTAGGATCTGTTCATCTGTTGGAATCGTCCATCCCTTTCTTAAGGGATCCTGACATTTACCATCAGCATCAGGAGTAAAACCAGCATGCAAATAGATGATGGAAGGTCAGAGTCCCTCGAAGCAGCACCAAGGATAACATTTAAGTTCACCTCTCCATTTCCCCCTTAGTGGGAGCACACTCTATCCTTAGAACTCACTTGATAGTGACAATGGATAGAGGATGTTTACAGTGAGACAAAATTAATGTTAGTTTTTACTATGGGTTCCCTTTTCAAAAGGCAAAACCTTTTTTTTTTCCTGCAGTGTCAAGAATGACCAGGTTGTGTTAGTTTCTCAAATAAATCTCACAAACAATGGTGCATTTTGGGGATGGTGGCTAGGTCTTCCTGGTCTTTCTTCTGTTATTTGAATTAACAGTGGAAGCAGTGACAATATAAAAAAAAAGAATCAATACATTCTGCTGTCCTTGAAATTTAAGGCTAGAGAATAGGTATGTAAGAGGCTGCTGATTCTTGTTCCTATTGGGATCTGACCTAAGCAAAAATAGCTGCAGATATCAGCTGAAAAAGAATGCATTGAGACCCTTGCAAGCAACACACAATGTTTTTTAACTGTGATTATTTTCCATGCAGATCACATCCTTTGTTACATCTTAATAAATGACATATTTGTATGTGACTTGTATGTGTCAGTCTCAATTCAGTTTCAGGGTCCCTTGTTGTATTGGTGTCAGCATTAACTCTTTAAATAACTACCTCTTTTTTTCTGCTGCACTCTGTAAGAGTTCTGTAAAAATATGGTTTTCAGATTTCCTTTGACATCAGAGAAATCTTAGTTTAACCAGGCAAAGAACAGCCAGAGCACAAAGCAAGTCCCAGAGGACATGGGTCTCTCATCAGCTACAGGAAGAAAATCAGAGTAGCTGATCTCACTGATCTTTTCTGGTCTTTGAAACCACAGCTACTGATCAGTGACTACTCTGAAAAGCTGGTGTGAATAAAGACTGCTTGGTCTGCTTCATGTGTTTCCTGGAAAAAAAGCTACTTGTTCTTTCTTCCTATGAAACTGTTCTTCTGAAATAGTACAGAGGCAAAATATGGGTCCCTTTTTCCAAACAGTTCGTGATCACAAGTAGCAGTTTCTAAATTCTTCTGTTCATTTAGCCACTTTAAGGCATGTAGTGGGTTTGCTGATGAGATGTGTCCCCTTCTTTCCTCAGTAAACCTCTGTCCATAATCCTCTAGCATTTGGGACATGACACTTTGTGTAAGTTTGAGTAAAACTGTATCTGAATCATGGTACAGATGCTATTGATTTTTTTAATTTGCTTTGTGTTTTTTTTTTTTTATAGACCTTTTTTTAGGTATTCTTATAAGAATCCAACTAACAAGAAAAACACCCTAAAATCAGAAGAGACTTTTAAATATATATAGCATGTGTCTTTCTTATAATGTAAGGTTAGACACAAAGCAAGCAGTGACCTTTTAAGGATGTGTTTGCTCAGAGCAATTAATTCTTACCCACCTGGACATGCCATTGAGATTATACTGTGGTTTAAGGGCAAACCCAATACTTTGGTCTATACTGGAGAACAGCAGAGTGACACTGTAGTGGTAGCATCACCGTGCACCCTTTGGAGCCCTGTAAATAGATCTGTACTCGATTAGGGCAGTCATTCACATCTAAATGTAGGCTGCGCGGCCGATCTCTCCCGCTTGCCCTATGGCCACCCTGCTGCGTGTCCTTTTCCGATGTCCATTACAGACTGCGTCCCAGAGCTTGCAGGTGAAAGCAGAGCCAGTGCGCGATCCCAGCGGGAAGCCTGGCTTTTCTGCCAGGCACCTGTCTGCCGTCAGCTGCAAACCTGCTGTTACACTCTACACTGCTCCTGTGCAGCCACGAGCAATGTCTTAGCGTTCAGCTTGCACACATGTGCACATGAATCTACAGACAGCCCCTGTCAAAGTATGGATTCTGGAAGAGGTACGGATTTCTCTCATTGCTGAGGGCAATAACATGCTATTTCAATCATGAGAAAGTTCAAAAGGGGCTGTTCCCCACAAAGATAATAGAAATATTTTTTGCTGGTGACAAGAAAAAAAATGAGCAAAAACTGCTTTAAATTGCACTGATATTTTGAAGAAATACCAGCAGAACTATGCTGTCTTCTTAAGTTGCTAAGAAATAGTAACTTATTCTGGTCCTCATCACAATTCAGATCTCTAATCCATTTCCATTTCATTATCCTTGCTGAGCAAAAGATGAAGCAATTTCAAAACAGCCCCCCTGTCAGATAGGGGATGAGGTCTTCTCAGGTCTAAAATGGAATTTGTTTTAAATGAGGCACTCTTCATCTTCAGACTTTACCGACCTTCAGAGGCCAAATCAGGGTCAAATCCCAACCATGACTCCGTATGGAGCACCTTTTCATATCCTCCAGTCTGCAATGGTGAAATCAGGGCAAAATGTCTCTATATATGTATATATATTTACTTCATAGTTATCACTATAGACCAGGACAATACACTAAAAGACCTTTTTGTACACTTATTTTACTCTTTCCAAAAATGCTGCAACAACCTTGAGAATTTATATGGAAGGAATGTTAATGTACCATTTAAAAATGTCCTTGCTAAATGACAATACGGAATGCAGTTATAGTCAACTCCCAGTACAATTAGAGATTAAATTTTCTGGTGGTATTTTTTCTTCTGTATTTTTTCTTCTATAATGCATAATACCAGGTTATGCACAAAGCACTTCTGTGTTTTCAAGGTGGTAGATAACTTGTTTTTTTCATTCTGAACAGAATAGTAATTGAACATGTTTTAATTAAAATATCAGCTTTTCTTCTTTCTAGACATATCTGCATGCAGAAGAGATATTGTGGTCATACACAAAAAAAATGTGTAAAGGATAGTATTCCCATTTCCTTGCTTTTGTTCAGGCTAGGACAAAAAAATAAAACCAAAAATATTTAAAAATCCTTCATGAAAGGGATTTAAACCCTTTCACCTTTCATATAAAATCCATAAATCCATTTTTAAACCATCTTCTCTTGCTAAAAACATTTTTTAAAATCTAATTTTTGTATGTTTTGTTTGTTTTTGAGGTTTTGTTTTGTTCTGTTTTTTGGTTTTTGGTTTTTGCCTTGGTATATACTAGTATTAGAGATTTACACTGAACCTAGCAGAGTCTCAACATCTGGTATATTTGATAATAAATTCAAGTTTAGCTCTCGTTACCTTTGTGGAACTATCACTGATTTTAGTTGATGTTTTGTATTGCAACATGGAAATGAATGAGTTTAAATCCTTGTTATGGCTAGGTATAGATTGATGTGTGATCATATGCTGCCTGTAAGGAGTCCATATCAGACCTGTTAATCTTCTCCTGTGTCATAACTGACTTTAATGACCAAAAGCATCTTTAAATTTAGTTCCCTTCAAAGGAAAGCAAAGTAAATATAATAAAAATATCCACTTAGTTTATGTGTTTTATACAAGTGAATCCTTCACATTTTCCTTTGATTTGCCTTAAATAGGAAGAACATTCGCCACTTGTTCAGGTCTACCACATAATTAATAATAGGGATAAACATATCATGTTAAAAATCTTACTTAATAAAGGTTGGTTCCACAGCTGCATCTTCCAGGTTTTCAGACCTCTTTTGGGTCTACTCGTGTTTTTCTAAAATTAAAACAAAGCCGTTTTACTCCATATTGTGAACAGTTGTGGTGCAACTAGCATGATTCTGTCTAGCAGTTTGAATATTTTCCCAGGCAAGTAATTATATAACTCAAGGAAGAGCTGAATTTTCAGCTGACCATTTGGTCTTATTGTTCTCTGTAATTGCTATAATGTCAATAAGCAGTTATGTGCTCCCATCTGTTGTGTGTGTTCTTAAAAGAGCTCCTCATTTAGTCTAGATTGGCCAAAAAATGTAAGTAATGCTTAATTTGATAAATTTAAGAACAGGCAGTCACACTAGAAAACTTCTGAGGATCAGTAGGAGGCAAGGGAAAAGCTAACGTGCTCTAGGGACCTTCCTAGAAGAGGAACCCTCTGACGAGTCCTGAGAAATGTCTCCCCCATAGGTGGTCGGTGAGGGGTGTGAGAGCTGCTGTCAGCTCTACGATAGGAAATCCCATTTGGGGACTTGCTCTAATTGTAGGTTCCAGACCCAGTTGACACAAGTTCCCTTGTCATGCCCCTTGCAAGCTGATGGTGTTACACAGCCACAAAGGCCACAGAGGGAAGATACTTATCAAAATGTGAACCCAGTTTTCCAGGAATTACAGTGGAAGTTCCTTGTCTTCCTGCTTTCTCTGCTTTTGGAGTCCACCCCTGACCTGTGGGCCCACACAGGCAACCATTTTTGCCTTGAAAATTGGCTGGAAAAATACCATAATATCCTGCGTCCCATGTTCCCCAGTTTCATCACTGGGGGATGAAACTTGAGGTTATTTCTTATGCATAGATTTGAGAGAATAATTCTGAGCCATGGCTCTTGCAATGGGAAATGGAAGGATGTCTGAAGATGTCACAATGTTTCATTTCAGAAAAAAAAAAAAAAATCTGTGTAGGTTTTGTAACCTGTTTTAAAAGAGGGGTAATGCCCTACCCCGCTGATTTGGAAGGAAGCATATTCTAACACAATGTCCCCTGGCATTATGTTTATTTTGGGCACTGTGTGCTGGAGTTGGTGAGTGGTGCCTTCATGGGTACTATCATGACCTGGCAGTTGGGTAAAATGCCTCTGACAAGGTAGATAAATGTTGGTATGGCAGGAGGGTAACATACAGTAGAGTGGCATATGCAGTAGGCTTTTGGTGCTTTCAAGTTTTTTTTTATTTTATTAATCAGGTAGAATATAGGTCATTATGAGAGCTTCTGTTTGTTAGTTTGAAATAAAGCAGTTGAGACAATGCAGAAGTGAAGCTATTTCCAAAAGAGAAACAGTGCAGAAAAAGGGTTCTGCCAGGATCGAGTCCTTATCAGCTGCACAGGCAGCCCATCCTCACAGCAGCAGAAGGGGAATAGTTCCTGTGCAGACTTGGGGGACTGCTCCAAAACTGGGCCCAGGGCACAAAGGGAGACATGAAAAATGCAATCAGAGTAGGATGAATACTTGTGCAGTGCAGGTGTGATTAACAGCTCTTATATTCGTGGGTTTTATTAGTGAACTTCATGGCTTTGGTTGGACAAACTTCTAGGAATCTGAGATGCAGCAGTAACAGGCAAATTGATAAGACTTCTGATTTCTCAGAGCTCCCAGTCTTTGTTTGAAATGCAGACTTTGGCAGTGCTCTGTACGCTGTAATCTCTTCATAATTAATATGATTTGGGCATTGTGCCAGGACGTAATTATACACTATGATCAAGTAGAATCCTACCTATTTATCCTGTTTATCTTTCAAAACTCATCATTTTATATTATTTTCCTACATGCCAAATGAAATCTAATATATGTTATTTAAATATTATGCTACAGTTTATGTTATTAAATTATACAAAAACACTTGAAGATGATAAGCTTATCATAGACTCTATTTGAATTGCCTAAATGGAGAAAAATATATATGAGCAGGCTATTATTACTGATAGCTCAGTATATTAAAGAAAAAATATTTCTAATTGGGGAACTGGCAGGCTGTAGAATAAAACCATGGTCTGAAACAGAACAGAATTAATAGACATTGATTAAACAACAGAACAGAAGCCTTTCACCCAGTTAATAAAATAACTTAGAGGAAACGTGATTTTGTTTTTTTAACTAAAATGGGACATTTCATTCTCTCTAAATTGAAGGACTACTATATTTTAGAAGGCAGGTAATTGATGACATTTAAAAAATTAACCTGCATGATCTCAGTACACATTACCAGAAGCTGCTGCTTCAGTGTGGCAATTATTTGCCACAATTAATCTAAGCTCTTTTGTCTGCTTAGCAGCATCCCTAAATAGTGGGCACCTTGCAGAGATTACTTTTACTTAATTTCATGAAATATTTGATGCTGTGTAACAACTTCCACAGAGCATATAGGGAGTGCACTCTTCCCTATTACACTGGAAGGTATCTGGGAGAAAAGGAATGCCAAGGGATTCAAACAAACCATTTGATATTACGTCTTGTAGTTGCATTTGACAGTGTCTTACTCAACAAGTGGTCCCATTAGTTCTAACAGGATTTCCCATGGAGCCCAGTTCTATTCAGGATGCTACAGTCTGGCTCTTCTGTGTTTATAACAATATTTGCATTACATGAGGAATACTGTGAAATTAACATTTCACATCTTGAATCCAATGAAAGTTTGCCTGGATTGTCACTTGACTTCTGCTCCATCAGCTGGACAAAACTTACTGACCTATATAGGAAGGTGGACTTAATTTAATTAAACATCTCTGCCCAGCAAAGAAGTGAAGTAGCTTTTTGACTTTCTGTCAAAATAGTGCCAAGCTAGGAATAGATTCCATTTTTTTCAGAGTCCCATCTACTGCCCTGAAAACATGATAAGAAAGAGTCTTTTGTTATAAATGAGAAGTATTGATTTTCAAGACATTGACCGCTCCCTGCAGAGCAAACCCAATGTGTTAAATTTGCTTCCTTAGCAGCAGCAAGTGTCTTGCAGTTGCAGACAGGAAAATTTGAGACAAATCAACCAGAGTTTGCTATTTTTGGACGAACAGCATGAACATCTGTAAGCCTGGAGATATATTGTTTTGTTGTTGGTTGGTTTTATTTTTTTAATTGAAACTGTTACTGAAAGTGTGCCAGCTCTCCCATTTAAACTGAATGCCATCCTAAGTCAGAAAACAAGGCTCTTTCTTAGAGTAGAAAGAGGGAATGGTAAATAAACATCTTCAAGAGCTCCTTGAAGTGATGTAGAGTCAGACGTGCAGTGCTGATGGATTATTCAGTTTCCTTTGTGAAATGTAGAGCTCTTTTTTCTAAATAAACAGCCTCTTCTTAGCTTCCTAATATAAAATATAAATCTCACAGGAATAATGTGAAAACAAATTCCATTGGCTTTCTTTACTACATAGAGAAACACTATCATCTTAAGAAACCTATGCATGCTATCTCTCTGCTCATTGGGACGGTATGCTGATGAGAATAAATGGAGCTGGTGAGGATGCTGCTGTTCCATTAAATCCAAAATATTTTAGGAGAAAAAATGGAATCAGTCATACTTGCAGTTGGTCACTTCAGACTGAGGATTAATAGAAAAAAAAGTCTCTGAGTGAAAACATGAGCATGAACTTCTTGAACTCAAAATGGGCTGTTTTGAGAAAATCGCATCTTTCAAAGATATACAAAAGCTTTATCATTCCTTCCAATGCAGATTGAAAATACAAGTTTAACAGGATGCCAGGATACTTTTCACCCTTTGGGCAGCTTTATTTCTTGATGTAGGGAGTGGGTGTTAAGAATCCTAGCCAACTTCTGTTTCCTATGTTTTTCAGAGGCAGGGGAAGTCCTGGATAAAAACAGAGCAACTTCTAATTTTTTAGAACTTTTTATTCATAAAAAGCCGTATGGAGCAGTGTGACAACATAAAAGTTGTATGCAAGTACCACATTTAGAAGAAACATCCTTGAGTGCTTTTGTGCTTCAAGAGTGAAAATAAAAAAATAAATGTAGAGATTTCACACTGTGACAGCTCTTTGTTGGAATTATTAATTTATAAAGCAAAAACTCAGATAATTTTTTCAGGCCTCTTAGATTTTCAGTGTAACTTAAAGTTTCAAAGATATCATCCACCCTAACCTATCTAAGCATATGCCAGTCCTGCAATTCCTTGTGAGAACTCACTGAAGAATTTACTCGATTTTCACGTGGATGTATGGAATCACCTCTCCTGAGTTCAGTCTTAAGTTACATAATGATTTAACTCTTAAGCAATATGCCTTTAATGACATCCCATGTATATGGTTTCAGCCTTATAAAGAAGCTAGAAAATATGGGTGCCAGTTATAAAATATCTAAAAAGATTTGCTCTGTGTATTCTAAAATTGTTAACTATAGTATTTCCATATTTGCTGATGAATTTATTCATTGTGAAGAGAATGAAATGCTGGGAAGTTCCACACTACCAGAAGCAATTATCTTATGGACCTTTTCAGGTCCTCACTGGATGTGGTTGATTACATATAGTCTCATCAAAATATAGGTATCTATTAACTTGTATTCTGAATTTTACTCTGAAAACCTTCAGCATGAGGGAGCATCTGTGTTGAAAAAGATTTTTATGATGTCCTGCATGAGAAAGCTAATATCACCACAAGAATCTTTAAGAATATCTCTCATCTGTGGAAATCTTTTGCTGCTTAGTTATTGAGCTGAAGTCTGAAATCATCTGGAGTCTCCAATATATCTTCAGGGGTGTTGGAGACTCTCAATGCAGAAGACAGGATTTTTTTTCCTTGCAAAAAAACAAGGGAAAAATTCTGGACAAGATCAGTGACACTTGAAATTACTTTGTAATATTAGATTCTCCTATAGTACACTGTAAAACTTGGGATGAGAGCTCATGATCAATGAGACATTGTTTTATTTATTTCATTTCTTTCAGTGATGTGCTGCGGGGTAAATAAGACCTACTTTATCCCCACTAATATGCATTTGTGGCATTGCAGATACAATGACTCATAAAAACTTATATTCTGTTTCTTTGGTGCACTGGTGTAAATGAACAGTAATTACAGGTATTAGTTTGCTCCTTTTCTGGTTGTATAATCCAAATATGAACGATTATAGAATTAAGACTAAAATTATATTGCAGTTAACACAGAAAGACTAAGTTGTGGCTTTTGCTTCAGAAGAACAATATGATGGATAAAATAAATATAAATTGAGAGCAAGTTTTATACTCAGCAGGATTGTGAGATGTCACCTGTGTATTTAGAGCAGGAATTGCCAAGGATACCTCTGGGATGCAGTCTGTGCTTTTCATGCTAGCTTACTGCCTTGCTGCCTTCTTCAGGCACAAACATTTGCTCTTTCTGAATGCACCAGATCTGGAAATCATTAGTACTGACAGCATGAAGTTTGAAGAAATGATTGCAGAATGATGAAAAGAATCTATGAGGAAGAAATGCCATTGATGGTGACAGGCAAATGAAAAACATTTGGAAATGACACTCCAACATAATCCTGAATTATTATTCTTTTATTCTTCTCTGTGATGATGAAGACTTAAAAAAAAAAAAAGGCACAAACCTTCCTTTCTGTAATCAGGACTAACTGTATTTTCATAGGACTTCTCAATTCAGGAGTAGGATTTAGAGACATAGAGGAAAGAAAAGAGCAAGATTAAAGCTTATATGACCCAGAGAAGTATATGCTGAAAAACTTGCATGCAGAAGTCAAAATAGAAGCCTCTAATCTCATTTCCACTGTGCACTAGTTTTATATAGTCCATTAAGCAAGCGAGGCTGTGTATGGCTTCTCTGAATTCTGCTGTAAACATACCATGATATTCTGATTCTTTTTTTTTACTGCCTTTGCCATTTCATTTACTCCTGAGGCTGAGCAAATGTTACCAACCTCAAATAACTTTGTGTCAATTAACTTAAATTGAAAAATCATGCCCCTTATTCCTTCTGAAAGAGTCTTCATTGTTCATAATTCATTGGAGAAAGATGTTAATTTAGCCCTTTCTATCTGAGACCAAATCATTTCATATAAAATAATAATTAATCTTGTAAATCCATGGAGTATAAAGAATCCAATCTTTCTGCCTTTATACTTCTGCTTGGCATATCTGATAATAATTATGAAGAAAATGTCAGAGAGTGAAAAATTCCAGTTGCATTATCATTAAACTTGTGCAGGTTTGTCTATTGCAGAGCTCTATTTTAAGGACTGTGTTTTGATTACAGGTCTGCCCTGGTGTCAAGACTGGTGTAGAAAGTCTTATAGTAGATCAAGTGGCATTTTATGCTGACAATCAGAGTTGAAGTTCTGCCGAGCTCTGCAGGCTCTCCTGACATTTCCTCAAGGTCTTCAGTGTCCAGTTTTTTCACAATACACAGATCAACCTTTCATTTATGTTATATTACCTTGACTTAAATGAACACCTGGGATTGACAGCGAAGCCTCAAAAATCAAGACTTACACTTGAAAGTGGCTTTAAAATTCAGCAAGGTCTAATTTTTAAAATGCTAGGCTTGGTGATCTCTTTGCTTACTGACGTATGTGGGTTTCATTTTTGTCTTCCTGGGAGTTTCTGTACATGTGCACAAAACCCACAAAGAGCCCCAAATACCCAGGCTAGAAACAAGAGCAGAGCCTCTTGCTAAAGCATGTATGAGCTCTGCAGTTTTAGATCTGTAAACTCAACATTTTAATTTAAATAGGATCTTTTTTCCTCTTATATTATGTACCTGGGTTACTTCTATGTCCCTGAGTTACTTTCTGCTGTGCTTATGTTTTGGAGAATATTCTTAGACATCAGAAACCAGAAATCATTTAAAAGCAGTTGTTATTCATTCTTCATAATAAACTAGAATGAAATTCCCCTACGTGTTGGGTAGCAGCTCTATCCTTGTATCTTGTATTTGTTTAGGACTCCAACTGAAAAACATATTAGGTTTAATTCTATCCTAGTTATTATCAGAGCCCAAATTCAGTAACAGCCAAGCTATATATCCCTTTCCAAATTAAAAGTTTGCAGTGAGAGGGGTGCAGGAGAAAGGAAAAGGAAAGAAAAAGGGAAGGGAAAAGGAGAAAGAAGGGGAAGGAATAAGAAGAAAATGAAGAGAAGGGAAATGGAAAGGGAAAGCAAAGGGAAAAGGAAAGGAAGGGGCCAGAAGAGAAGAAGGATGCGTGAACAGAGTAATGTTAAGAAGAGACATAAAGACAGTTTTCTTAGTGGATAAAGCATTTAGACCAGGATGTGTGGCATATGTGTGTGAATGCGGGGGGTTGTTTATTTTGGCTCATTTGTTTTTATAAAATATTTCACTTGATGGCAGTTTATGAATCAAATTCCCAAAGGAAAGGGGTGAAAGAAGTAATGATTTAAAACCTAGTCCCAGAGGCATATAGCCTCCATTTCACTCATTAGGAAAAAGTAAGGGAGATACTTGCTATACTGTGCAATACTATCCCTCGAGAGAGCATGTGTTTTCCACGATGAGAAAAAAAGTACTTCTCATTCAGTTTGTGGAAAAGCAACTGGCTTCCAATTGCCAGCAAGACCAACCACTCCATTAGTCAAACCTACATTTACGGAATAACTTATCCTTTCAAAAAGTAATTATTTGGGCTATTGGTTTTTTACAGATCTCCTTCTCTGTCCTAGAACTGAAGAGAATATCAATGATAAAATATTCCTGCTAAATGTAGACATAAGGAACATTAGCCAAAACAAGTAGAGGTTTCCTGAAATTGTACATACTAGGAGAAACTGTGAAGTCATAAATATTTAAAACAAAAGAAATTAAAGGAAATTGCTATTTGAGGTACTCATAGAACTCTAGTGAACCACAAGTATCATGTCTAGACTTTCAAAAGAAAGTATGAAGACAGGGAGAAGGAGAGAAAGAACTTTTTTTTTTGATTAATGGACTTTTTTGCTAGTTAGAGCTTGCTCAAGCTTTCACTTTTTATTCTGCTAATTAAGAAAGATAGTAGTTTTGAGCAACAGAAAAATTGCAAAAATATCAAGTTGAAAAGCAAAATGAATTTTAACTTTAAAAAACGGGGTTTGAGTTCTTTTTGCTTCCAATTCATTACTCTCTTGTTTCCACACATAACACACATTCTGTCACTTCAGGATATTAAAAAAGTTTTAAATATTGAAGTGACAGAAAGTTTTTGAAAAGAATGCTTTTGCAAAATTAATTATTACTAGCTCTTATATCACTGTTTAGTTGTAGTATTTTTGACTAGCTCTTATATTACTCTTTAATTGTAGTATGTCCTACTACTCTAGTGCTCTGCTACTCTAGTATGTGTGACTATTTAGATGGAAAAAATAGTGATTTAGATAGAATAAAATAGTAATTTTAGGCCAGATGTCCTCATGGCCCTTGGGAGGCTGTTTCTTAGCTCAGAGGGTCACTTACACAAATTCTGTTTTCTCACATGGGAAGACAAATAAAATACAAAGAAATTTTATTTAGTTTGAGATTAGATCTTGACAAGTGGTTGATTTTGTATTACATTTTTTTCCCTCTGCCTATGTAGGGGACAATTAGTTAGCTGAACATCCTTTAGCTGATTACCTCAAGGAGCAGATATCGGTGCTTTTAGCCTGAGAAGTCCCTTCAGTGTGGGCCTGTTGAGGTTACGATAGTGGTATACTCCTTTCTGTGCGCCTTCTTGACTTTTTAAATCCAAAGCCGAAGGGGAAACAAAAGCAGCTGTTCCCTAGAAAATGTATTGATTTTAGCTAAATCGTTTTTCTGTTCACACCCTACTTTTCAGGTCTGTGCATAAACAAAGGGGAATTTTGTAAAATTCAACAGATAATGGGTCTATTTTCCATCTTTTGTTCTAGCGCAATTTCACTTTGGTGAGTCAGACCTACCGTTCCCCCACACTTTCTTTTCCTGTTACCCCTTTACAATTGTCATCTTCACTGCAGGACAGCAGGCTTTGTTACTCAGGTGCTGTTTTGATAAATGCGGATGAAAGAATGAAGGAATTTGATTTATATAGAGATAAAATCATAATCACGTTCCACTCCAGCAGCTTTAAATGGGCTAGGCAGCCTTTTCTTGGCAGCTCATATCCTGAGCTCTCTTCTGCAATGTCTCAAAACAAAATGTCATTTGTGAAAGAGCGGTATTAAATAGAGCCATTCTTCCAGACACGCACTGGCACTGAACCTGTGTGTGGGGCTGATCAAAATGGATGCTCTCGAACAAAAACATTTTTGATTATGCTATTATGCCTGAAAACAAACAAACTCTTCCTAGCTGCATCTGCTGAGAGAGAGAAAGAGAGAACTGCTAAGATTCAGAAGAATTTGCAAGCATTTCCAAGGGCTATGCTACAAGATCTTGCATGGGTAATACAAAATGGGTTGGCAGAAAGTTCTTCATGGTCATCTTAAAGTGTTGGCTCCTGAAGTCCTGTGACTGCATAATTGCCATCTCTCCCTTTCTTTTTTAATTTAATTTTATTTTATTTCTGTTTTTGTTGTTGTTAAAAAGTCCTACAAACAATGCTTGAAAGGGAAAGCTTGATTATAATTCCAAAGCTTAATCCCCTTCAATAAAATCGCAGAATAGTATATTAAAAATGTATTTTTGAGGGAAGTATTGTAAACTACAAGCTACCTAAAATTTTAGAATGATTAAATATGGTTTGTCACTTCTTACTCAAAAGTCCCTGAGAGTGAATACAATTCATGCTAGTTATTATTCCAGAAGCCTGCTTACAGATTTGTCCTTAGCAGGAAAATTCAACTTGCAAAATCACCGATATGGTAAGATGATGGAGTGCAGGATGGATTTTACCCTTATTTATTTAAAACTGTTCAACCTTTCTGTCATGTTCATATCATATCTTTTTTTATTGTTTATGATTAATATAAATGGTACAAAGCAGGAACTATTTAGACAGGGCCTGAGAGAGCAGGTGAGAGAACAGAGAACTTCTGGTGTCTGGCTACTTCACATGGCAGACTTTATAAGCTAAGATTTTGTTCTAAGAGACCCTGCTGTCTTCACCCATGTCTTCATTTTACTGATGTTTCACATGAAAATGCTGAGCTGAAATTCTCTAAGATCCTTGAAGAGACCATCTAAGGTAGTGATATATAAGCACGTATTTTTTCTTACCTCCTTTCTGAGGTAGGATTTCTTCCAAGAATCCTGAACAGAGAGAAATATAAATTGACCTGCTCTTTACTTTCTTTTCTAAACCCTCAGTTGGTAATAAAGAACTTGCCAGTGTACAAACGGAATGAATTTTATTCTAGTGACACCAATGGCTCGATAAAAAGCAATTATAAAATCTTACCAGCTGAAGTCACAAGGCACTTCTGTAGGAACCGGGCTGCCCTAGTATTATGGTAAGAAAGAGCCATGTAGCTCCTTCCTCCCACCATCTCAAGGTTTTCTGGCTTTGTGTGGACCGTACTGCACCTACAAATCAGCCATGGCGGGGACAAAGCGATCGCTGGAGAAGCAGAGCAAGATGTTTGATTTGGGCAGTGAAATCTGCAGTGGTTTGTCATGGGCATGGGGCTCATGCACATAGCCATTTATGTGGATAAACAAACACGTGTGAAGGGCTGCTGGAGCTCTGGGCTTAAACAAAGCTGATTCCTTAGAGTAGGGTATAGCTCACCGTTGGGGAATACTTTTTTGTTGAAATAGAAATGTTGCCGTGTATAGATGTTGTCCTAGAACTAAATCGATTTAAGGATCTGATGCAGAGGTGGAAGTTGCATGCCTGGTGTCCTGTGTCTAACAGGAAAGCAGCAAACGTTCAGAAGGGAAAATTTCTGTAATTGGCAAATGTGGGATAATCTGTGTGTAATTTTCCAGTTTCTTCAAAACTAGCTTTCTTCCTTGTGTCTAATTGCAAGAGACAGGGTAAAATCTTGACACAGAAGGATTAATGACCTTCTTTTAGATTTTTTGTTAGCATTGCCTGCTGGAACTCTTGTACATTAGACACAAACCTATTCAAAATGTCTTCCTAAGAATCAATAATGCTGTAATATGTGAGGTGGAGGGTTGTGAGAAGGGTAGCCCCTTTTCCTTTGGGTTAGGTAAAAACATATAGACTATAGCCCTTTTGATTTTCTAAGGAAGATGAGGACATGGTTGGTTGTCAGTTGTTTATTTCTTGATATTTCCATTAAGAGTTCAAGACTTGTCCCACTTCATGCTGGATCACTCACATTAAAAGTGAGTATAGGAAAAGTTTTTTAGCTTATACATACTACCAGCCATTGCCCTAGCATTGTGTGTTTAGTATGACTGGCTAGATATTCACAAGGGAGTTGAAATCTTACCAAAGTTACCTTTCAGGAAGTAGCCAATGCACTAAATCTGCTACATCATAAAATATTGTTTTATTATACCTCATCTTGTTATCTGTTATTATCTCTATCATCAAAACGCTAAATACTTCCTTTGTTAGGGTGTGGGTTTTGATTGTTTTGTAGTGGGACTTAAGTATTGCATTGGAAATAGATCCTGAAATACTCACCGTTCTTAGCATCCTGTGAAATGAAAAGACCCTTTTGCAAGGCACGTCACCAGATCACACAGTTGCAAAGAACCAGTCACTTGTATTTCCAAAACATTTGTAAAGCACAATCATGTGCTCCTCACTGTTCAGGGAAGGCAGTTATGTTTATCTGTCACAGTCATTCTCTTATGAGCAAATACCTCCTGTTGTGGTAATCGTTGTATTGCTTCTCATGGGACTCTGTTATGCCAATCATTATTATTGTCAGGTTTGCTTCGCAGAACCAAACTCATTACAGTGGATCTCATCCTCCCCATTGTCATAAATCTGTCTGTCAGTTGCCTGCTGCTTTTTTCCTCTCTGTCCCAAGATGGGGCACAGAGGCGGAGATGAGGCTTGGATGCAGTCCAGTTTTGTCAGTGGGAGCAGGTAAAAAATAGCAGGTAAACGGGTTTGGCTACTGCACACAAGCAGAGGGACTGTGCATCCAGCTCCTGTGCATCAGTGTTGAAGGCCTGGCTACACGGTCAGTAGTATGAGTTGTGTGTGCACGGATTGCCCAGTAGTGCTAAATTCATGTAGGTAAGGCAGTGTTTCTGCTGAATTCACTGAATGAACAATACGACATTTATATGGCTTTTCAGCAGCCATAAGAGGATGGGTATTACTCAGACCAGCACATGGCTTGCAGGTGCAGAGTGAACCAATTACCTTCTTTTTAATAAATTTGAATTATAGCTGTATTTAATACCTGATCTGTGGCACACAGCTGTGGTACACTTGATTTAGGTATCAGGAGACCAAAAAAAATGAATTTATAGTGTCTTTGAGTCACAGAATTAGCTAGTGTCATTGAATCACAGATTTATCTGTGGCTGAATTTTGTTTTCTACAGGAGTTTTATCCCTGACTTCAGTGAACTGACAATTAACTCAAATGTACATGTGGTTGCTTCTAAGCTAAGCTTTGACCATGTTGGATGACAGATGCCTCGATTCATAGAAGGGGTGGTGGAAGGATGCTGTTGGATGCTAGCCAAGAGTTTCTACGAAACCACGTGGACAAAACAATCCTGTGAAGAAAGTAGGTGTGCAAGGGGACAAGCTGTGTGGTTGGTAGTGGAAAGACTAGATGAACAAGTTCAAAACTGAATGGCAAAAAACAAGAGATGGAAAATGAAATAGTAATTTTAAACTGGGAGAAAGTAAAACTCAATAATGTTTTGCCACTGTAGAGCGTGTTAAACGTGTTATGCAGAACCAAAAAGCATGTAAGTAGCTACGCTGAGGAAGCAAATGCTGGAAAAGGCATCAAAACCTTCCTTTCAGGAGGAAAGGCAGTTAGAAGTGGAAATCAGGGAGTGAACACTGCCCTCCTCCCCAGCAGCCCTAACACAGACATAAACATCAGTCAAGTGATGGTGCAGGAGACACAGATCCTCAAAGAGAGGGGTGAAGACTTCTGAGATTGCAAAGTTAAGGAGAAGAGAAGCAGCAGTGCAAGCAAAGTGAGATATAACCGTAGCACTTACTCAAGCACCTTCCAAAAGAGGTGATGATGGTGGGGCAGAGACCTACCTTTGACTCCCTCCACCAGAGGAGGTTAGCTGACATGAGAGCACTGGAAGTCTCTGGAGTGTGTTTTGGAGCACCCTTCCTTGCCATGAGATCAGTCCCTTTAAATATGAACACATGCGCTGAATCACTTCTTAAATGGGAAAAAACTATTTAGCTTACTGTTGGTAACTTTGACGATGATGTGCAATCTCCCACTATTACTTCTAGTGCGCAGCTATAAAAAGTTGGGCTAGATGTATCCACTATAGTAACAAGTGATCATTTTGAGGAGATGCATTCTTGTCTGCAAGATTTAAAAGGGATATCAGAAACCAAAGTCTAGTTTTGGTTCTTATAAATGTAGGAAGAACAAGCCCAAGTAAAGAGAAATTGAGATGGACTGGAGGAAAACATATGACAGTAAGTTAAAGAAAATTCCCAGCCCAACAAATGACTAAGGAGTACAAACTATTACTTTTGCCTTTATGAGGTGTTAGGAACAAGGTGAAAGTTAAAAAGTTTTTTTTTTTCAAAAAGTATCTGATTGTTTATCATTGCATAAAGGGGTAAAGCCATTTAACTAAAGCAAAGAGATCCAGTAGAGCAAATGCAAAATGTATCAATGTGAAAGGAGTATGGTATTTGCTGTTATTGCTGTAATGGTATTTGCTGTTTTTGTCTTATGTAGCACAGAAAAATAGGTAATTTATTCCCACCTGAAGGATATTGTTAACTCAAATTTTCTTGCTTTGATTTCACTGTTTTTGTTTTCTTCGTCTTTTCATACATGTATACGTACATGTATTTTCATATATGTAAAGGGAAAAATATCTTTTAAGGGTCAGGGATGATGTGAAGTGATAACAAAGAAAATTATGAATATACAAAGGGAATAAGGAAAGATTAATCCAATTCAAAAGTATAGCCATCTTCAAACTAGAGAAGAAGAGTTTCTGTTTGTGAAGATGGTGATTATTACTGTTGGTGATTGACATTAATAGATCGGTAAAATATGAATGTAGTGTTTCTGTATGCAGTCTAAAAAGGGAGTATGTACATATTATATTCTAGGGTGTATTTCCCATATTCTATAGGAAAATGTAACTTTTTGCACTTATAAAACAGGATGTTATAAGAACTACAAGGAGCAATTATGAAGCAGCTGAGTAGAGAAATGTTTCTCATGTTTTAACAGATTGTTTGCCATTAAGTGCAGCTTTATCACTTTGTGTTTGGGATGGCTGCACCTTTGTGCAATGCTGTACTGGGAATATTTTAAAACAACAGTGTATAAGCCGATGGCCTTCATATGAGTACAAAATAACAGATGGTAGAAAACAGAGTTTTCTCTATTGCAGGGATACAAAATACTGCAAATGTATGTGATGGCCAATCCTATGGCAATCTGATGGAAAGTATTTGTTTCATCTTTAAAGAGCTGTTCGGGTAAATAAAATAATAATGATAATAAGAGTATTTTAGGGCTGAGATCAGTGCATCAACAATGGAGAGCTATCAGAATAGAATATTTGTAATGGTCTCTTCAGAAGAATTCCAGCAAGCAACGCAGGGCAAGATATACATATTTATGTGAATATAACTGCTCTCAATGTTTAGATGGCTGTTAGATTGCCATAATTTGGCCAAACGCATTAGTGAAATCGTTCCATTTGTTTCTAGTGATCATCTGTAGTGCCCTCAGTAAGATCCAGTTGTACTTTGGTGCGTACAAACCTGTGTGTATGTGTCTACAAATCTTTATAATACTTCACCTTATACAAACCTTCTATAATACTTCATTATTTTCGTTTCTGTGTACAGTTTACCTGATAAAATGTAAGTATCTGATGATAATTATGTTAAAAGGTGTAATTTTAAATACACTGTACTCTAAGAATGGTCTCCTCAGCTGAAGGAATTTTCTGAATTTGGTGTTGTATCATACAGTTTTTATAGTTATTTTAATTTTATAATCCTTTAATCATAATAGTTTTAGTAACAACAAATGGTTTGCTGCAAAAAACAAATGCTTTAGCAGATTAAAAAAACTGACCATACATCTCAGTGGGCTTCTCTGAGTTTTGCAGACTTTTGCTTTTTACACACATTGTGTGTTTAGTGTAAGTTCGGCCTGATTTTGAGATGCTTTGATGAAGCATTCATCACCTGAATAAATCTAGAAATGTATCTAAACATTTGGCTTATCTGATTTCCCTCCTTGTCCACTAACTGGATCGGTGTGTGTATATATTCCTGGGCTTATCTCAGCATTCCCACAGCGCTATTTGTTCACTGTGACCTGTACAAACTCCCAGCAAAAGCATTGGCTTCTTAAATCGTTGTAGCAGGAAAGAGGGAGGAGCGGGTTTGGAAGTCTTTTCTTGAAGATCTGCGTACCAAGACGGGGAGTAGTCCCAGTTATTGCCTGACACCTCAAACAAGCCTTTTTCTTCAAATGAAAAAGGACATGCCATCGCTTGCTTAGTGGGGGGAAATGCAAAAGGGCCAGTCATTACTTCTCTCGGTGCATCCTCTTGGGCACTGTCTGGGAGCAGTGCACTTGAGTGCCCTTCCTCAGCTTGTGCCCACAAAAGGGAAAAGCTGATTTGGAATGCGGTCTGTTCTGGTAGAGGTATCTGTGGCATCAAGGAAACCCTTCTTGGCTGGTGAGAATCTGACCAGCCACTTTCTCCTGAAAGCAAAAATCTGCTGTAGAAATCTCTATAGGAGGCTATAATTGATTTCTCTGGGCTCATAAACAGATTGAGGGCAGAAGCCTACTGAGAAGATTAGAGGTGCTGTGAAGATATTTAAGATAGTAGTTTTCTTTTGAGAACATAATCACATTTCTCTGATAAAGCATCATGCTTATGAATTTTGTTTAATTTTTTTTTAAGTGTTCAGACTTATAAGCCCTATCTTCACCCTGCCCACATATAATTTATATGTGTTGGTGAAGAGTGTGAAATGAAATATTTATTCTATTTTAAGCCAGTGTTTCGCTTGGAAATTATTTTTAAATACTGGCCTTCTGTCCTTATCTGGGACAGAGAAAAGAGTGTGTGCTTCTATGTTTTGGTTTTTTATTTTCAGGGTTTAAAAATACGTTTCCTGTCCTCTGGTGAAAATTGTGGGAAGCCCTACAATCTTTGGTGACCTGCTTTGTCCAGCACAGCACAAAATCCTGCAAATATGAGGATAAATTTCCTCATTTATTAAGAGAGCTCAATTAAAATAGAAAGAAGCCCTGAATCAGGAGATAGTCCAGAGCTAGGCTCATCAAGGACTGGCAAATGGCAAATAAAAAGACCACCTGTCTTAAAAGACATCCAGTAAAAAACAAATCAGACAGCGGTTACATAGGAGCTCTGTTTTTATTTTGATATTTTCAATGAAAGTGTCTTTAAGTGCCTATGGCTGCTGTGCAAGGTTTCATAAAGTGAAAATTAACCACAGATCCTTCATGATAGTGTTCCAGGGAGCCTGAATGACTGTTGGTTAGAAATAAAAAAAAAAAGAGAGAGAAGAAAAGAAAAGAAAAAAAAAAGTTTTATTTCTTTGTTTTATTTTTTTAACCGTTTTATATGTAGACTGTGCAAATGGGAAACTAAATTTAGAACACTACTGCAGCATTTCCAAGCTGTCTCTTTATCACAGAACTAAACAGAGTATCCATACCTCATTTGGATCAGTTGCAGTGCTGAATCCTGAATATACTACTTTTTGAATTGTAAAGTGCTGCATTTTCATTAAACTAATCATTATTTATCTCTGGAATTATAAGTCCCCTTTTCCTATAAAGTGAAACTGAGGCACTTCGTGCTGACCATCCCTGTCAATTGTGTTAATACGAACAGTGTTAAAAATATGTGGAGCTTTGACTTATTAGAATTAGAAGAAATGAGTTACACATTTTGCATTTGTTTCGGGGAAGTTCACAAGACTCCTTAATTAGCCTAAATTAAGAAGTGCCTTCAGGTGCATGAGTAACGGCCAAAAATAGTCCTTTTCTTCTGCCCAAGAATATGCATGACTATTTCAATTAGATTCATTTTTTAAAATGTGAAGGAATGAAATGAGAGCTTGAATAATTAGTTTTAGCTTTTCTAAGCTAATTGAAAGTTAGGTGCAAGATGGGTCTTGCTAATTGCATGGATAAATTCAGTGGTATTTTTTACAGAGACTGCTTGAGATTTTTTTTAATATGATTCCTACTTCATTTACCATGCAATGATAATTCTTTCACAAGAAAAGAGAGATGCTTTATCAGTTACAGCAGGTTAAACTGTCATTATCCATGTGGTTGTGCTTATTTAATACTCCATTATAAAGGAGTGTCATTCTAAGCAACACTGAATAAAAGTGATGCACTGAACATTTTAGCAAGGAGATCAACACCTCACTAAATGAAATACAGCAACCATGATGGCACTTTCAAACCTTCAGGGCAAGAAGAGGTTTGGAGGGTGAGGGATAGTTGAAAACAATGCTTTTTGCTCATTTTGTTTTCCTAGTTGGTAGGGAAATGTATTGCATTTGCAATTTCCACAGCTAAGTTTGGGGTTGGCCTTTGAGTAGTATCTATGTGAGCAGAAATCATCACCCTGTATAAAATCCTGCCCTGGTATCATCAATGGAGATTTTTGTCACTAGCAGTTGTAGCATTGGGTCTTCACTTTCTTCCCTGCACTGAAAAGTTGCTATGAGGTCTCTGCTTTACTTGACATAATGCTTGAACTTTCTATAAGTGGTGCAGATGCCTTATTGGTCTGCCTGTCTGTGGATTTTATGCTGCTACTTATCACCCAAGCACTGTATAACTTTCCATGTAAAACTAGTAGCTGGAAGAAAAAATATCCCTAGCAGAATCCTTAAAATGTCTTTTTTTTTTTTTTTTTAACCAAAAATCTGCTTTGGGGTTCAACACATTTTTTAGAAATTGGAGGATTTAGGAATTCAGATGATAACTCTCTTTGTATTAAAGATTGTCATTTTAAATATCATGTGAATAATATGAATAATACACCATTGCAAGATAAAATGGTTAGATAATTTGAATGCAGATATGTTAAAAGGTTATCTCTGTTATCAGAGAAAGATCAGAACTCTCATCAAAAAAAGTGTTCTGATTTCCTAGACAAGTATTGCAAAAGTGGCTGTAGTGGTGCTGAATATGTGTTGGTTTGCCTTGTGTATTGGGTTTTCCTTTTTCTTTTTCTTTTTCTCTTTCTCTTTCTTTTTCTTGTTCTTGTTCTTTTTCTTTCCTGTTACTATTAGATATTTAAATGATTTAAATAGTTCCTGCATATTTAGTTTACAGAGGCTTGCTTGACAAGCACTGTCACCAATAAGCCAATTTCTTCAATTAGCTATAGCTTAAGAAGAAACTGGGCATTTATAACATACGTAGTATTTATTCTCTGATGAGATCTGGAGCTGGTATACGGAGCTCTAGTTTCATCCATTCACCTTCTCTTCTGAGCGATGTTGCAAACTAGAGAGTTGGGAACTGCTGAGATGTTGTGTTTGTGGAGACTGAGACACCAGACAAATCTCAGTCTTGAAACATATTTATTTATGTCTTTTAATTACCAAAAATCAAATATCAATTAACAATGAAGTTGCAAACATATTGATTGAACATTGGACACTTTATTTGATACCATGCTGTTGTTTCTGATGACCACTGTGTCACTTTGTTAGTAAAGGCACAGTAGTATGACTTGAGAATCTTCTGGTGATGGAAAGCCAGGGTGAAAGTAGGTATCTTTGCTATTGCCAACCCCCACTCTGAGCCATTATTGTTCATATACACTTTCCATAACTCAAGAGCAATCTGATCCAAAGAAGATGGCAAATCTGGCCTCTTTTTTGGGGGGTCAGAACTAATGCTAAGAGCAAACTCAATGTCAGCTGTCTGATTCCTTCCTTTGCTACAACAGGTTGTCCAGAACTCTATCCATTTGACTTTTCAGTACCTCTAAGGATAAAGCCTCCACAAGATCTCTGAGCATCATGCTCAAGTGTTCAACCACCCATATGTTTGGATGTAGAGCAGATGGGACAAAATCACAAACAGGACTTCCTGATACACTGTCATTTTAACTTCTCACATGGGTTTTTGGAATGACTCGGACTAGCATTCAGTGTTTCTGATCACATCGGAAGTGCTAAAAATCTCTGTCCTTTGGCCTGGAAGCCATTAGGTACCCACTGTTGTCTTTTTCAGGAACATCATACTTTAGATTCCTGGAGCCTTCCTGTTATGCATTGATGAAGTTTATGTGACATAAAACTTTGGGAAACTTGAAGTATTTTATTTTAACCCTCTACTATTCTGATTAAAATTAAATGCATGCTCATTGTGGGGATAGTAAATTTTGTTTTGGATAAGACTTGGTGAAGTTCCAGAGCGAAAGCATGAGACTGTCAAGACTTGGTGAATGTTTGATCCATGCTTGTGTAGAGCTGTGATTTGTTTACAGTCTCTGTGTTTTCCATGAAAAAAAAAAAAACTTTGTTTGGTATAGCAGTATCAAGATAAGAGAAACCTTTATTATTTAAGTGTTCAGCCACTAGCTGCGTCATTCTTGTGCAGGAATTTGCAAGTAAACTTAAAGTGTAGGAATTGTACAGTGGATAGAGCACTTGGTAAGAGGCTGAGGGTCTTTTTTCCAGCCTAGAAATTGCACAATGTTCGGCAGATCACTTCAACTCTTTCTGGCCTTGTTTCCCCCACGGGAAAGAGGGGACTGCTTTTGAATGAGATCTGTAAGAGTTTAATGGTTAAATGGTTAATGGTTATAATAATACAGTTCTCAGCAAAGATTTGAACTGTGTCATTAGTTTGAATTTGTTTCCTTAATTGAATTAAGGTTTCAAATGTGCAGTTGTGCAAGCTGATCCTTAATGGACTGGTGGATAAGTGTTAGAGATTGTTTCCTGTGCAAACAAAATTCTTGTTTTAAGGTGAATTAAGATGTTTATAATAGATCCCTGCTCTTCCACTGGTCTCCCATGTCCAGGGACACCATGTCCACTCAAGGTGTCCCTGTTCCGGCATGAGTCTCATTTCTCCACGTGTCTCTTCACATTTCTGCTCGCATCTCTCCTCTTGTGTTTCTTCCTGTGCCTGCTTTCACATATGCCCTGTCTTGTCCCATCAATCTCCTCTTGTTGCTTGAGGATATTACCCTTTATGTATGCCCAGGTAGCAGCACCACATGCATCTCTCTAACAGTTGAAGATTTGGTGGATGAGGGGCTGTTTTCATCTGTTTCAGAGCCATCGGAGTTCATGATCTCCTCCCATAAAGGGATCTTTCCACTATCAAGTCTGTTGTTTAAACTCAGATTACTTCTTCAAAAGTAATTCACAGATAATTCATTGAGCACTGGTCATTACAGGATGATGATCAGCTGTTGGTGTGTGTGCTACTGGAGCGATACTATAGTGTCAGCAAATGCTAATCTATCCTACATACATTTTGCTCTCTACCAAGTAAAATAGCTTTAGAATATAACTGAGTGGGTTTTTTAGAAATTCTTCAACTGGTTAGTAACCTGTAAGAAAATATCTTATTTCAGAAAAATTTTCTGTGCCTTGATTGTTGATGTTCATTCTTCTTTTTCCCCTGGATTGATCCCAGAAGCAATAAAATCTCTTGAGCATGAATTCTTCTTTTTTACTGTCCTTTTTAGTTATTTTTAAATTCACTTACGTACTTTCTCTGTCTCTATTTGTTCTCCCATGAGAAGTTAGACAATACCCTCCTACGCTTAGTTCAAGGGCTTTCTGAAAATGAATGTAGGGTAAACTGCGTAAGATGAGAATTAACTAGTGATAATTAATTCACAAATGTTGTATTATCTGACCACACTACTTTATTTGAAGAGCTGAAGCATCTTACAGAGTTCCAGATTATTAATATTCCCTTAACATGGTCCCTTAATATGTTTGACCTATTCTACCCTGTAGTGCTCACATAGCAGGCATTAAAAGGTCACAGCTAGTGGAATCTAAATAGCCTTTTTTAAGTGGTAAGTCTTTCTTAACACTGGAGTCAAACAGATAAAAATAAGAATAAAAATAGAGAACTCAATAGCAAATGCTAATTAAAGCTGTTTTTTTTTTTTCCTGTTGCTTTGGTCAGAGACTTTTCACTATGAAAATCTGTTTGATGGGAAGAGACTGTTATGGATTATAAAACCAGACTACCACTAAACACCAATTTTACACCTTCTAATAATTCCATGATTTTGGGGCAAATATATCTCTGACTGCTGGGCAGACTGAAACATCAAGGGCTTGCTCAGGTCTGTGACTACACTATCTGAATACTCATCAGCAGCACAAGAGGAACAACGGTTGGTGTGAGCTTCCAAAATCCCACTGGTCCTTTCTTTTTTGAGTGAAAAGATCTGCTATGGCAGCTATAGGCAAGCAAAGAGTTTCTCCATGCTATGAGAAGTAACTGATTGACCAAAGAATCAACTGCTTAGTCCAATAGTTGCTTACATCTAACATGAATGTGTCATCAGAGGACAAAAAGTTGATATGCCCCACAGGTAATGTGCATTTTTACACTAGGGTTAAACAATAAACATGAAAGAACAGACATAGTAATACATATTTCTGGTATCAAGAACCCCTGACAATAAATAGGCAAAACTGTGTGTCTGGTAAAAGAACTTCTTTTCTGTAATCTGTACAGTTGTTTAATCATTTCTTGAACATATTTCTTGAATATGAGTTGAGTTACCTTGAGTTATGTTGAGTTACCTTGCAGCTCTCTGTGTTAGGAACACACAGCAGCTGGAACGAAAGGCACAGCTTTAAGTTACAGGACAATAGGATGAAAATAGTCATTTCTAAGTCTGATCAATGCAAGCATTTATGAATGTGCTAAGATATTAAGAAACATCTTTGCACTAAGTCATTTGAAAAACGTAATTTGCAACAGGATATTCTGTATCCCTAGGACAGAGAAAGATTTTGACGTAGCAGTGCTCTCTAAGCCGTTCTCACTCCTAAGTCTACCATTCTACCACTCACCATGAGTTGGCAGAGCTAAAAGGAGGACCATGTGACACAAGAGATTGCAGCACAAAAAATTTTAAGAATTGAATGATTTTTTTTTTCTGCAGTCCAAACTGGTTTGGATTAACTTGTTCTTTTTGGGAACAATGACAGTAACCGACAAGATAAAACCCTTGCTCTTATCTCCTAAATAAAGCTGAAGTGTGTTTGAAGAAACAGTTATTTTGGATCTGCATTTCAGAATTTGCATGCAGTATAGAGGAGGAGTGCCAAAAACATGTCACAGATGCCTTTTGCTCAATATTTTATTTGACTCAAAACTGTGTTTTTCAATAGTTAAAAGCTCAGAAACCATCTTAATACAAGGTGTGCCTTTACTGGTCTTCACTGGTATCGGTGAAGCCAGGCTGAGGTAGTGCAGTTCTAACAACATATGGCCCAAAAGTTTCATAAGCATCACGAGTCTTACAGATCTTGGCCAGATTTTGAAGAACTAAGATACAAGTTATGATGACATAAGACCAAATCTTACATTGAAGTGGTGTGAGCTGCAGTGACATCTGCAGTCCCTTAGAGCTGAACCAGTTTCTCAAGCAGATGCTTGGTATCCTCTGTTGAGCTCTAGTGTTGCATTGCCTCTAGGTCCCCTGCAGAGAGCTCATGGAGAAGCACTGAGCTCTCTTTGGGCATCACAGACTCCACGTGCCAAGGCAATTGCTGCCCTTATGCCCAGACCTCAAGCAAGAGGCCATTTAAGCTAAGGAGCACCATCCTCTGAATAATATGTCAGCTTTCACCACTTTCCTCCCTGTGAAGTTGATGTATGGGACAAACCCTTCCTTGGTCAGGGAAGAGTTTCTGTTTGAGGGTTGAAAGTGGGGTTGGGTCCACCAAAATCTATACTCTGTCTTTATGTGCTTATATTTAACCTGAGCGAAGAGGATTTGAAGTCAAACTGAGCTTCCAGATGTGTTACCTCAGGCACGCACAAGAGCACATAAACAGTTAAAATTCTCTACATTACTCCCCATTTCTCTCATAATTTCTGTGTTGTAAAGAGATTAAATACCCTATTGCAGAGTGTTACAAGGTTATGTGCAATTAAAACAGGCACTAGCCTGAAGTAATAGCAATTAAGAAAGTTTTTATGGGTTAATGTACTAATTTATAGCAGGTCAAAAAGACACCAAGTCAAGGGTCAAATCATGTTATGCTGGCTTCTGTCACATTTTCTTGCCTGAATAAGCCATACTATCATCTTAAATTGTTTAAAGTTATGCAGATAAGCATTTTGATCTTGTATAGAGTAAGACCTTTTTAAAATATAAGTTCACAAATTAATTTACATTAAATTTGGGACTGAAAAAAATTTATAATGTGGGTAAGACTTAGAGTTTTGGGCTAAAAAATACAATTTTATAGTATGTTCGGGGGAAGAATTCTTGGTTTCCAAGTGCATTGTAATTAAGAGAATACGTTTTTTACCTTTTATTTTTCTGGTGTACGGAAGGTGTGCCTTGTAACAGGCAGATTGTTTTGTAGAACAAGTTAGAACTTCATGTTCTTTGGTCCAGCACATATTTAAGTGCTCCATGATATGAACCACTTTGTCTTCAATGTGTAGTTTGCAAAAAAGCTTACTGTATGTCTTTGTCTTGTGTTTTTCAGGATACTAAATTTTTGTACGGTGCCTCCCCAAGAAGTGTGATGAGAAATGGCTTTAGGAAACAATACCCAGAGGAGCTATTCCATCATCCCCTGTTTCATCTTTGTTGAGGTGAGTGAGCATTCATGTGGTTCAGAAATCAACATTAAATAGCGCCAGGGCTAGGAGGCACACAGTTCTGCCCCTCAGGAATAAAGCCATTTTTTGATCCTATTGTTCATGAGGAAGAATTTTTTTTTTATCTGATAAGGTTAATATTCAACATGTCACTTAAACAGTGAGACACTCTGAAGACAGTTCTGCAGGAGTTAGCCAGGCCTCAGACGCAAGCACGCCATATCGAGTAGATAAGTGTGTTTTCACCAGATTTGCCGGTTATTCCTCGTATATGCAGTGCAGAAATGAAAGGAGGGATTGGTACCAAAAGCTTGTACCAAATGACTAGTCAAATCTCTTTTTTTTTCCCTCAGAGCACTGACCTTTCCTAATGGACATAGGAAAAGGCTGGTGTGTAGGACTTCTCTAATTCCTGCTCAGCTGGAGTCCCTTGTTTATCGTATCTCCTTCAACCAGGAGATCCAACTCCCTATTCAGCATTCTTCACTGTCTGTGCTACTAGCTTAGCCCTAAAAACAGAGACGACTCCTGGGCACTTAATGTAAAGTCTTCTTTTTGACTTCAGTGGGCAGGAGGAGTGTGGTTGGAAGCTCAGGGCAGAGGACAAGCAGATGGCAGAGCTCAGCACGGTGCATTCGGAGTCACAGACACCGGTGTATGAGGGTGACTGAGCCTGGTTGTGCTTTGGAGAGTTTGTCACTGTCAGAATATCCTGATTTCTTCAAAACCAGCCCCTGCTTGCCAGGAAAACCAAAAGGAGGAGCAGGAGGAGCAGGGCTGCTACTTTATCCCCTCCACTAAAGAAAGAAAGATTAAAATGGGGTCGGGGGACAGCACTAAGATCAGAAGAAAGCCTAGATTAGAAACTGTCAGGAATAAGATGTCTCATATCTATTATTCAAAATGAGAAGTCTGAAGATTTTTGGTTTTATCAGTGATGAACCTGGTTGGCAGCCCATGACAGAGCTATAAATTGACCTTGCTGTAGACAGGACTGGCATGAACATAACAATTTCCTTTCCCATTGACAAAAGAAAGGAAAAAGAACTATTGCCCAAGTAAACTTTCCTTGCCCTTTCACATACTACTGATCCTTTCCGATACTTGCTGATTAAAACTTAATTTTAAGTTAAGAATGTATGAAAAGCAGATAGGCAGTATTTGAGAGTATGTTCTTTTTCTGCTACATTGGATGAAAATATGTGCCAGCTGTGCCTGTATCTCCTCCCTCTTTGTCCATTATTATTGTTCAGTGTAGCTATTGTAACTCCAAATACATAGACTCAAATCAAGTATCGGAGCTATAAAAATTGGTTGGAAATCTCATTTCCTTCTGGAAATACAGAGATAGTAACCTCTGAGTCTGAAAAGTCCCTGTAATGCCCACTGGAAGTGCTTTGCTTTTCATGATGGCTCTGATACCAAAGGGAACTCATTTTATATGAACTTCCCTAGAGAACAAATTCCTTGCTGGATTGTATGGGTTAGCATGGACCCTATTTTTGCAAAGTTGCCACAAGAGATGTTTAGCTGAATAATACTCTGCATTTGCTCAAGTCACATAGAGGACAATAAAACATGTTGCCTGTTTCTCTCATGAAGCTTTTCCATGTGAAAACAGTTGTTTTTCTGACAGCAGACATATTAGGTCGTTGTGAACAAGGAAAGAGTAGATATTATTACAGTTTGGTTCCAAAGGCTATAATACCCCTCCCCACTCTCCTCACCATAGGCTATTTTCCCTTGGTTGTGAATTTCGAGATTTTTGCTTTTAAGGAAAAATGGCTTTTTTTTTTATCTGAATGTTGGTCACATCATATGCCATCCCAGTAGGTATTTGTGAACCGTCTGATACAGTTCAGTGGTTTCAATAAGTGATAATGGCAGCAGTGAAAATAAAGTGTCACAAACAATTGTGGCATTTTGAATAGCGTTCTGTTTCAATCTGTATAATTTTATAATTTCAGTGATTATTCATATTCCATTTTTCTCTGTTTCATTTTCCTTACTCCCAGCTAACTTGTAACAGTTATTATAAAATTTGACTTGAAGATGAATGACTCACTATAAGAACTTATGCCGCATTCCTGACTTTACCAATTCCTTTTTATATTCAAAATAGGACATTTTAAATTATGTAGAGGTAGCATGTAACATCTAGTTTATAATGGCGGAAATGTTAAATCAATGTTTTCCGTACCTAATTAGAAATGCAATGCCATATTAAGAGCAGGTTTAAAGACTCAATGGGAAATCATTAAACTAATCTCAGCCACTTATCAAATCTGAGTGTCTCTCCTAAATATTGGGTTTGGTTTTCTAGGTGCTTCATTTGTGTTACAACAGGTATCATTATAGGCTGGCATTGTCACCAGGCATACACGGTGACTTACACTAGATTTTTTTAAAGGCATAGCAAGTTGATTAGGAGATAAACTAATGTTTTCCCTTTCTCAGCTCCCTTTTGCACATCAGTGGAAGGAGCTTTTACAGGTTCTAGCTAAGCTCTGGCTCACATGACCCTGCAGAAGATATGATCGGAGCAATTACACTGATGGTGCTGGGGGCAGTGTATGGGCAGACTAGTCCTGCTCCTTGAGGACAGATGGTGCAAGCTGCTGGCAGCTGAGAAATAAGAGTGCCGAGAGCCTGGTGTCCTGAAGCATCTTCCTTCTGCAGGAGCCTCCAGAGCTCTCTGGGGTTGGTGGGGTAGCCCAGAGTGTGCTGCCAAACCTGGAGAGAGCTCCTCAGCTCATGTGGGGCCTTCTGTTTGTCCCAGCAATTGTAATATCACGCAGCAGCACTAGTGACCAAGTGCTGCCAGGAGCATCTTCAGTGATGTTTTAGCACAGCTGCCTTCTTGTTTTACAGCTCTACTTTGCAAGGTCTGATCCAAGGCGCGTTGTTCTTTATCCTTCCACCTACTGCAGATCCAGCATTGGCTACTGCCTACTGTCATAGAGCAGTCACTGATCATTAGAACTATTTGGAAGGTGTCTCAATTCAGGATTGTCTTTTAAGTTACTGTCTATATTGGTCTGACAGTATTATATTATTGAGTTAGTGAAGAAATATACTTGTGGATGAGGATAGAGAATGGTAAATTATACCTGACATATGTTGGTTTTGTACCCAGCCTTTTCAGAATCCCTATATTCTGCAGATAGGTAATAAATTTTCAGTACAATTACGCCATCCCCCAGTGTAGGCAACAAGTATGTCAATGAACAAGGACAAGCGGAATAGAGATGGGAGAATTGTAATGTCTGGCAAATCCCAGTTTAATTCCCAAATGATTGCTGAGCTGCCATGAGCTGATGGAGAGTGCTGGCTCTCTGTTGAGCCTGTCTGCATTGCTAGTTTCCTAAGACAAAACTCATGCTAGGCAAACAGAGGGGAGCAACATAAAGTGTGGCTTTGATTTTGGTACAGAGTGATTACATCTACTTTCACAGCATTTTTGACACCTATCATTATTAACAGGAATTGTAACACAGTGTGATAATTGCACTTCCCAGTAGATGCTGGAAAGATAACGTTAGATACTGTGAATGAACAGCATTCTCATATATGTTACTTTAGTGGGGAGGCATGCAACACAACGTTGCATGTTGAAAACAACCAACACCTCTTCTCCCATGGAAAATGCTCTTGTGTTCTGTTTGGATTCTAGTTGTCTTAAAAATAAGAGAACTTGATTTTGTAATCTGTGCTGATGTCCCCTCATTTACTTCCTTTTTCCTCCCATTCGTTTTCATTCTAGGTTGAGGGTTTATTTTACGCTATGAGTTATCTGAGGACTTATTTCCAGGCACAAGACTAAGAGATAGTAACAGGAGAGCTGAGCCAGAGCATCTTATACATAATAAAACAGTAATTTTCTGGCATCAGGTTTAATTAAACTGTCTTAAACTGATCAAAGAGTTATTGAATGTGAAATGACTTTAATGTGACTGATGTATTGGTCACATTGTTCTTCATTGTGGATTATTGTAATCCTGACAAAGAAAAGGTAGATTAGGGCAGACTTAAGTAAATAACACCATCAAATCTTAAAAGGCTGGACATCTTTCAAATTCTGTAATCTGGAGATCCTACTTTTGTATGATAAATTCATTATTTTGCCTTCAGGAAAGCTTTTGCAGGCAGGGCGGAAACTGCTTCTTCTTGACAACTAAATATACAGTCCATTGTGCTGAAGATTTTGTAAGGAAAATCTCTCCCTCCATTGAAGCAACAACTGTAGCACAGTGAAAATTATGGCAAAATATGAAACTCTAGTCTTATGTCTACTCTAATATAAGCTTTGATTTGAACCTGTAGATATGCTATAGCATTATAGGATTCTTCTGTCTACAGTCCTCAGAGTAATTTTTCATTTATATTTTACTCTCTTTTAATACTGGACTCATTGGTTTGTCCTCTAATAACACTTAAAATCTAATGATAAGAAAGAAGAGTTTTGACTTTCTGGATCTCAGAGGTGTCTCTTCTCTCTCCTCTCTGAGTGATTCTTTAGCAGAAGTATTTCCAAGGTACTAGGATCGTTTGTGTAAGTGAGACAAATGCCTCTTGAGGGCCTGTTTTCTGGAACATCACAGCAGGGATTAGGAGGCTCTGAAAACGTGCTGAATTTAGAATAATCAGAGTATATGTAGCACTTTCCTTTTTTATCTACAAGTTCCGTAAACTTGAAAATTTTGCTCATTTTAGTGTACTTGCTGGCATCCTCTGATTTTGAGCATGGTGTTTAGCAGACTCTGGGAGTTCTGCCAAAGTCTACCCGTTCAGTGGCACTGGTCTTCTCATCTCCATGCTGTAATCATCAAAGCAACATTTGCAAAAGGCATAAAAAGTTCTGGGAACCGCGTTCTATCTGTGTTTCAAAAACAGAAATATTTCTCTTCTAAGAAAAGTTTGTTGATTGCACTGCAGCTTTAATGATATGTTTAAAGCTACATAAAGAACATCCAAACACAGAATTACAGTTTTGAATGTTCAAAAAATTTGTTTAATTTTGAGATAGTAACATCTGGGTATCCTAGAAAACTCTGATTAACCAGAAACTCTCATTAACTGAAAAGACATTCTGAGTTGAACTAGTTTCCAAATAGTTGAAATAATCAATGATTGTCTTTTGCAACAATACCCAGGGCCCAAGGTGCAGAGTTTTTTTTTTGTTTTCTGCAGAGGCAGACCACGATCTCCAGGAGTTTCCATGCCCTGGGCCAATCCTTTCCCTTTTGACAGTTGTCTTTCATGAACATAACAACTTAAATCTCTCTGCCTGGTTTCTCCATCTGTAAAATGCATCTGGTGGTACTTGGCGGCTACACTGGGTTGAGATGAGGACAAAATATCCTGAGGGACATCTCATGTGCTGGTGTTGTATAAACTCCCCATCATTAAATCGTCTAGTTAGACTGACTCTGTGAATCGATGATGACAGATACGGCACAAACTAACTAGTTCCTTTTGGAGCAGGATGGTGTTTCTGAATAGTCTCCCTGCTTTGGTCACTTCTCTTGCTCAAGTTTTGTTGTTGCTCATTCTGTTCTCTATTCTATTCCCACAGCATATGTATTTCTTTCTGCTGCTGCTCTTAAACATCTTTATATGTTCCCTGTTTGCCAGTCACTCCTTGTTTGCTTTCTTTTTCCTCCCATACCTCCTTTGTTCCAGATGGCTACATAACTCCGTATTATAAATTTGGCTTAATCTCAAGGAATAGTTGCCTGCTGAACATTAGATTAATTCTGTTAAATTGCTAGGCAGCTTTAACATTACCTGACAATAAAATAAAACTTTACTTTCTTAAAAGATAATCTTTCTAGGCATTTAACAATTAGGCAGAAAACGTTGAACCTTATCTGGCAGAAAACTTGTGACTGAGATGAGTGCTCTGGAAAAAAAAAAAAAAAAGATTATTATTTGGTCCTGCTTAACTTTTGGTGCATTTTGACTTTAAAAATTAACATTAAGGGGTTACCAAGATGAATTAGCAACTTTACTGCATTTTTCTTAAAAACATAAGTGAAAGAAGGACTGTAATGCTTCTTGCATTCGTGTGAGGCGCACTTCATCCTGAAAATTCCCTGCCATAAATAATCTCTTTGACATCCTGGATAACATCTTTGGGTTTGCACCAATTTGCACCTGTCTCTAGTCACGTGGAGGACAAGAAGGTGCTCAAGACTAGTCAGCATGGATTCACCAAGGGGAAATCATGCTTGACTAATCTGATAGCCTTCTATGATGGAATGACCGGCTGGATAGATGAGGGGAGAGCGGTGGATGTCATCTACCTTGACTTCACCAAGGCTTTTGACACCGTCCCTCACAACATCCTCCTGGACAAGCTCCCTGTACCATGTGCTCTATCTAGGTGGCCTGGCATGTGCAGGGGGGTTTGCCTAGATGATCCTAAAGGTCTCTTCCAACCGTAATGATTCTATGATTTCCAGAAAACTGCATTTTATTTCATTTTTTATAACACTCTATGGTTTCCATGGTAGCTGTAACTATTTATTTTTTGATAGTTACAGATGCTGGCGACAAATTATTTTTCTGTGCTTCAAAAGAAAGATATACCATAATTCAAAAGATATTCGCTTCCCAAATAAAGACACTAAAGTGTTCTGTCAGTATCTTGGGGATGTTTCAAGTTGGTGCAATACCTTAGGTTTAGAAAAGAAGCATGAGACTTGGCAGACTGATTCCTAAAGCTGTTTCTTAAACTCTACAACAATTCCTGAAGAACAGACAATGCCAATATTCTTTAAAAGCTAAATTGCCTGTATGAGTCTGTTTGCTGCAAGACTGGTCCTGATGACTTCATCCACAGACACTGCTAAAGCAATACTATCCTTTCTTATGGTTGATGTAGCTGGTCAGTGGCCAGAAGAGAATCCCTTTGGCAGTATGAGCAAATTGGACGTGATATTTAAAAAGAAAGAGACACTACTTTGTTTTCCAAAATTTTCCTGACATCAAAACCATTGTCTAAAAAAATTGACTGGATTTGCTTTTCTAAAGTATACTTTATACATCTTTTACTGAGAGATTTCTTAGAGCTTTTCTACTGAGTAGTTCCCAGGAGAACGCATACTTGTACTTTGGGTTACTTAGTACAGATTTAAAGCCTCTATTCATTCTTATCCACCCATTTTAAAATTTCCTGCAGCTTATGCAAATTAAGTATTAGGCTAAATAAACTTAGAGATATTCCTAGGACATACCAAACAGATAAAAAAAAAAAGTGGCAGATGCAGATCAGATGGATTGGCTCAGTTTTATCATGAGGACTTCAGTGATATGATAATTAATAGCTCCTGCAATGTTTTCCAATTTTTCATACACCTAAGGAAATAAATAGCTCAGTATCATGTGATTGGTAGGGGAGGGATAATATGAAAAACTCCTTAAGGCTTTGAAGTTTGGAAAAAAAAAACAACACATTAACTGTCTTCCATAATCTACAATACAAACATAAAAATCTAAGTATGTTTGTCAAAAGAAAAGAGGAGGAAATGAGCAGCTGTTTTCATCCGTAATATCATTCTATTCTCCCATGGAGATTATTCTCCATATTAAAAACCTTCTCATATGGATTTTATTATCATTTTACTAACAATTTTAAGCCTAATTAAAAGTGTCTAGTCATAGCCATCTTTCATCTTAGAAAATATATCCATCAATGTTCGTTGAAGTCTGTACTTCAACTGTAATACAGAAGATTTCCATAAACTAAACTTTGCTTTATAACTGTTTTCCTAATAAACATATAAATAATTTTGGTTACTAGCTTTACTAGCAGTCATATACCAAAACTATGTCTTTTATTTTAATTTTTAAATTGACAATATGCATTTCTCTATTTATATAACAAACTAAATTCAATATCCCTTAACTACTGCAAGATTAAAAAAAAAAAATTATTTCGCTCATTACCTGTTTATTGTGCCCAGATGTATAAATTGTTCTCAAAACTATTATTCTCAAAACTAGCTGGTTTCAATTTACAGTAAAATTGCTAAAACAATGGTCTTTCAATGTTTTTGACTGTTATTGAATGCAATTTTTATTGCTCATAAAGGCAAAGAATTCTTGGTACCTTTAACCTCTTCCATGAAAAATGCATCAAATTAATTCATAGAATCATAGAATCATAGAATCACAGAATGCCTAAGGTTGGAAGGGACCTCTAGAGGTCATCTAGTCCAACCCCCCTGCACACGCAGGGCCACCTAGAGCACGTGGCACTGGATTGTGTCCAAGCGGGTCTTGAAGATCTCTAGAGAAGGAGACTCCACAACCTCTCTGGGCAGCCTGTTCCAGTGCTCTGTCACCCTCACTGTCAGGAAATTTATCTTTAAGTTCCTGTGGAACTTTTGGTGCTTAAGTTTCCGGCCATTTCCTCTAGTTCTGTCAGTGACCACCAGTGAAAAGAGGCCAGCCCCATCCTCCTCACTGCCTCCCTTGAGGTACTTATAGACACAGATCAGATCCCCTCTCAGCCTTCTCTTCTCCAGGCTGAACAGGCCCAGCTCCCTCAGCCTCTCCTCACAGGGCAGATGTTCCAGGCCCCTGATCATCCTCGTGGCCCTGCGCTGGACTCTCTCCAGCAGCTCCACATCCCTCTTGTACTGGGGGGCCCAGAACTGGACACAGTGCTCCAGATGTGACCTCACCAGGGCTGAGTAGAGGGGCAGGATCACCTCCCTCGACCTGCTGGAGACGCTCCTCTTAATGCACCCCAGGACCCCATTGGCCTTCTTGGCCACGAGGGCACACTGCTGCCTCATGGTCAAC
>VWPW01000067.1:196632-247582 GCA_013389825.1 Crypturellus undulatus
AAAAAAAAAGAAAAAAAAGAAATACAGTATATTCCTATTCTTTTAACTCACTCAGTCAGTGCATCTCAGGCTTCATTACTTATTGGTGACCTCTGCAAGAGTCTGAAGCTTGCCACTTCCCTTCAACCCAGCACCCCATCATACCATTTTACATTAAATACTTTTTTCTGTGATTATCCTCACTTATAACCATACTGAACTTAAGCTGTATGTTTTGCTAGGAATTTCTGAGATGCTAATGAGATTTGGATATAATGCAAATAGTTCTGGAATGGCATTTACTATTCCTAAAATTTGATCATACACTTTCTCACATGGGCAGTTTTTGGTCACATGCATGTTCCCAGATGTGAACTCTGAGGCTACTGGAACTGTTCATATGCAGAAGTATGCAGAAGTATTTGCAGGAAATACCTGTGAACTGCTACTGCAGAGAACTGGTGTTTTGAACCTTGTTACATCTTGCCCCAAAAGGTAAATAGATGGGCTCTGAGGTCAGACATACATGAAATCATTACTTATGATGAAGATTGCATACAGTAATGGTTGGAGTTTGACCTTCATGCTTAGAGCTCATCAGTTACTACAGATTATCCTTCAACTTGGTGCCATACCTAAAATTACACTTTTGACAGATATAACAGGTTTAAACAATATAAGGCTTAAGAGAGTTGGGATTCCAGTATAAATATACAGCTTCCTGGAGCTTTACAGTCTCACATTAAAGGACCAGGAATAATCATGTATCTTCGTCTTGAAACAGAACTATTTAATAGGCCATATTTCTACTACAGAAAGATTTTTTTTTCAGAAATGGCTGTTAGATAAATGATTTATCAATATTTTACTAAATAGCTAGTCGATTCCTACAGAGTTGTTTCACAGTCTGTGAAACCAAGTGGTTATTTATAACAGTCAGCAGCTCTCACTGTTCATGGAGTGTAGATATTCTTTTCCAGTCTTTCCTGTAGTCCCCCAAATTTCCTATTCTAGGCCTTGCCACCTCAATCTGTTTTGTAAATCAGGAAGATGCACGACTATGCTGCTTTTCCAAATCTGCCACCCCAATTAATTTCCATTGAACTCCATTTCCATACTTTCTACTATTATTTTTTACAAAAAAAAAAAGAACAATCAAAAAAGCTTGTGATCATCCTATGTATAGACAGTGTCTGAAAGAGAGTCTTTAAAAACATCAGTCCTATTAAATCCAAGCTCATACAGATCATCCTTGAAGTAAAAACAAACCTCCTCATGATTAAATAGCTACAGCTAATAAAACTGACTAATTTTTATTTCTACTTGTTTTGACAGCTCTAACACTTGAAAAGAGATGATATTTTTAAGTGAGGACACAAGTGAGCAGCAGAGCTTAAGATTTTATGAGTTTTCAAAACCTCACTTGGCCCTATCCCCACCTTGCCCCAACTCCATTCACAATTCTGTAGCAAGGACATGATTCACAGCAGAATTATGAAAACTGAAATGATCACTATTCACTTTATAGAATGACTATATCAGAGATTAAAGCTGTGATAAAAAGGTATAGAAAAGGATTGACTCAGATGTAACAGAACTGGGAAGCAGCAGATGAGATTTGAAGTGATAAGGTAATTGTTTTTTTAAAAAAGCTTTCCATTCTACTGGAAAAATGTTGGAGGCAAATGAAATGGATTTTATAGTGAGGTACACATATTAATGAGATGGTGTCCAGTTAGGTGAAGTGAGATGTCTTTGATAGTTTTCTCCTTTTGATTCATATGATTGGTCTTGATCCTGTACTCTCGATATCAGCAGGCATTTTCTTCTGGCTGTAACTGCTGCATTCATCAATGTCTAACTACTGTAAACCTGCATAGCTCTATTAAATAACATCAGTCTGGAAGCACAGGCAAGTTCCATGAATTTCAATGAGTGCTTTTTCATTAATGACAAAGATTGAATGCTTCGGCTGCTTCTCAGGTTGTCAACTTACACACACACCCAAAAAAATTCTTTATACCTGCAAGAAATAACCAATAGAAAAAGAAACTGAAGAAGGTGGCAAAGTCAATGTTTTTAAAAATTTAAAAGATTAGATTTGATATTACACCTTTTGTAGATGGTTCCGGATGATGAACCTCAGGACTGCTATAATACAAGAATAAAAAACTTGATGCCTTGTACTCCAGTAAATGGATTTTGGAACACAAATTTTTTGAATACAGAATATGCCAGAAAATAATTGTCAGAAAACACTAATTTCTTGAAATTCTTTTCATGTCATTTCATGGTACTGGTGTTCTATTTAATAGTCCATTCCAGGTACTTTTTGAACTCTTGCAGATTGTCTACACCGATAATTCCTGTAGCAGGGAGTTCTACAACTTAACTATGCAATTTATGTTTTGGTGTATGTCATCTGGTAGCTTCCATTAAAGTACCATACATCTTAAACAGGAAGAAATAACAAACAATCCTTTCTTGTTCACCTTTTCCTTTATGCCTGGATTTGACGGATCTCTGTCATTCACTTGCCTCCAGCAATCACCTTCTAAGACTAAAGCCTTAGGCTTAGTCCTCCTTAATAGGGAAGACATTTTATACCTTTGATCTCCCACTTAGATCTTACTTTGTGAGATAGGATGACTAGAATTCAGGCAGAATTATGTACATCAGTGCAGGTAACAGAGACATTGAACATATGCAGCATCTTTCACAGCAGTTTCAGGGCTCTGCTTCAGGATCTTCTTGACCTTCTGGAGAACACATCTGAGATTGTCAGGGAACTCCTGTGAATCCTTTGAGGAACTTGAGGTGCCTGCTGCTGTAAGGTTAGGATACCCAGGAGTCTGAGGCTGCTAGCAAGCTGTATCATCTCCTAACAGGCTCTGTCAGCTGTCCTTTGGTCAAGGACACTTGAACTTGTACTCCCCTCTGAGTCCTGATCAGGCAAGCTCAAGCACCCTCTCAGCCAAAACTAGTGAGAGGACCAGAATTCAAATAGAATCATGTATATTAGTGCAGGTAATAGAAACTGTGAGCAGATGGGCCCAGTTTGCACAGGCTGGATATTCAGAAATTCATGGGCCTTGTTAGGATGCTCTGACAAGTGTTGAGAGAGATGTCGTTTCCTAGGGTCCTTGATGGCTCTTGCTGGGGCAAGGAAGAGGCTGCCGGCAGCTACAGGCTTGCCAGCCTCACCTCCATATCTGGGAAGATCATGGAGCAAACAGTTCCAGAAATCCTGTCCAAACATGTACTGACAAGAAGATGATCGAGGTAATCAGAATGAATTTATGAAGGCAAGTTGTGCTTAACCAATGATATGGCTTTCTGCAGTTAGATGACTGTCTTAATAGATGAGGGGAGAGCAGTGAATGTTTTTGATTTTGACTTTGGGCACTGCGTCCCATAACATCCTCATAGATAAGCTGATGAATTACAGGCTAGGTAACTGGAGAGGAAGGTGAACTGAAAACTGGCTGAACTGGCACACTCAGAGGGTTGTGATCAGCAGTCCAAAGTCCATCTAGAGGCCAGTTACAGTGGGGTATGAAGTGAATATTGGGACCAATACTGTTTAATTTTATTAATAGCCTAGATGATGGGCCATAGTGTATGCTCTGCAAATGATGCAAAACTGTGAGGAGTAGCTGATGCTCCAGATGTTTGCACTGGTAGTCAGCGGGATCTCTACAGGCTGGAGAGATGAGCAAGGAGGAACCTTGTAAAGCTCCAAAAGGGAAATGCAGAGTCCTTTCTGGAGGCAGATTATTGAAGTTTATAAATGCCTGAAGGCAAGGAGTAAAACAAGATTAATGAGACTTCTCCTCTCAATAGCACACAATGACAAGACAAGAGGCAGTTAGCACAAAATGAAATAAAGTAAATTCTACTCGAACACAAGAAAGCACTTCTCTGAGAGGGTGGGTGAACATATTGCCCAGAGAGGCTGTAGAGCCTCCACACATAGAGGCATTCAAAAAATGTCTGGACATATTCCTGAGATACCTGCTGTAGCTGAATGTGCTTGCTCAAGAGGGTAGGGCTGAATCATCTCTGGAGGTACTTCCCAAGCCGAGTGATACTGTGAGCTGTAGGGTGTAGCCAGATGCCAGTCTGGTCCAGATATGTTTGTAGCTGGTGGCTGCATATGATCATTGTCTGCTTTACCAAGTGTCCGTATTGCTGAGATAATTTCTGTAACACTTGAGTTTTAAGGAGAACTGTATCTCACTTTTATAGCGGGCAGGACTGAAACTCGGGGTGACTTGGCTACAATTATTCTTTAGGCTAGTATCAGAATTTCAGCATCTACCTATGAAGTCTTTTATCGTTATATTTTTTGACTCTCAGGTTTGTCGCATAAAACCTGAGTGCACTTCAGTAGCTGCTCATTCAACACTAATCTCCTTCTATCCTTTTCTGTCCTAAATGGCCTTGAACTAGCAATAGAATTTTTTAGAACTAGAAAAAGTAGCTTTTTCCTAGAACTAAACATCTATCAAATTACAGCTTCATTGCACTGCCGCAATATTTCAAAATATATTGTAGTAATAAATAAATGCAGTCATCTATAAAGCTGCTGTCACCGAAACACAGTTATTCAACCTTTTCCTCAGCAGGTAGCAGAGTAAGAATATTGAAGTATTAGTCATTTAAAAATGTAATAAAGTGTTTTCGTGCATAGGGGAAAAGGAGGGCTTTTAAGCAAATACTTAAAATAGGCCTGCCATGTCATCATAAGAATAAAAGAGGGAGCATATTTGAGAGGCTGCAGCAAGAATTATAATATACTTTGCAGTGCCATTTTGGTGTGTTGATGAAACTAGCAGTCTCATTTAAAAAAACAAACAGGCTAGGCACACAGGAATAAGCACCCACCAAACTACAAGGATGGTAAAGAAGAAGAACTGAATGCCTAGCAGATCTAGCAGCACTTTTTAATAGAGAAAATAGTTTGAATCAGCAATGGGGCATGTGGAGTTACTACCACAGTCTGTTGGAGACACAGATGAAGTTGCTCTGATAGAGCTATATCAAAGTGTCTTGAGGATGGTCTCTTCTATGATTAGTAAGTTATTCACAGAAATGGCCTGTCAAAATGAACAACATTTTTTTTCAAAGAGAGTGGAAATAAGTCCAAATGTGCACTGGCTTGTCTAGATATTTGGCTCTACACTTATCTTCAGCTTCTCTGTGTTGTGAAATATTATAGAACAGTATTATAGTTCTGCCTAAGAGTAAAATAGAAGTTAATTTACATTGCTATTCTTCTAAAACCTCATAACACTTAAACCTGACAGCCTATCTGCAACATACAATAAAATGTAATTGTGGAGTTAAGCACTAATTTGCTTTGGAGTTCAGCTTCTTTTTTACTCACATTTGCATTACCCAAAGAGGCAGCTTTTTAGAACCTGACATGACCAGTGACTGATTGGGTTTGTCTCCTGACAGGCAGATTGATAGCCAGGGATGCACGAGGGGACCTTTTTGAGAATAAGGGAACAGGTGTATGGGGAAAAATGTCTATCAGGGTAGTGGATTTGGAAAGTATTAGGAAGTATGTGTGCTTTGATGAGCAGCAGTTCCTAACCACACACAGCTACTGTGTGCCTTTGCTGTAGGGATTCCCTCATCCAGGGTGATGCTCACATGGATCAGAAAGACAGGGCTACTAGGGTGTTGGAAAAAGCTTCCTCCTCCCTTGGTCAAAAGTGATCCCAGTAGTTTTTTATCTGCCAATCTGATGCGGAGCCTTTCTTTAGCTTCTTTGGCCTTACTGCTGTAATCTAGCAGAAGAGTGGATGAGTTAATGGCCTGGACCCCATGGGAGCCTCTTTTCTCAAAGTACCAGGTCTTGAATGAAAGAGAAAAACACATGAGACATGAACCAGTAACTCTCAGCAGGAAAACAGCAGGAGCTGCTATGCCACAAAACTTTTGTGCGTTTTTCTAGAAGTTTTGTGCGTTTTTCTAGAAGTTAGGGTAGCCAAAAGACACCTCTTGGCTACGTATCTTCCTTTGAATTTTAATGTTTCATCACTAGTGCGTCCCAGTACATCACCTACATTTGAGTCCCACTGTTTGTAATCAAACACAAGGAAAAATAAGGACTGTGTTTTATTATGGTTTGGTTTTAACTCCATTAAGAGATAGTTGCTTCCTTTGCATTATCCTCATTCTTCTTTCACTTTAGCCCCTCACTGCCAGTCCCTTCAATCTTCAGAAAGGTGCTTACTGTCTGATCTGCAAGAACATCTTAAAAATGAAAATATGTACTTCTTGAATCTTTCTTTGGACAGCTAAATTTAAAGCATAAGATAGTACAGAACAGTCAGGACAATGCTGGAAAGATACATTGGTTTGTTGTGCAAGAATCCTGTGTCTTGTCAGGATCCGTTGCTTCTTGTCCTGTGAGGAATAGATTTTCCTGACAGCTCCTATGCAAGTGAAAATAGTCTCTAAGTTAAAATGTCTTTAGAGTGCATGACAAATTTAATAGCTTTTATGAGCCATTTGTACAGTGAAATACTATCAGTCAGTGAACCATTCTCAGAGTTGTAAAGCAGCTTGTAAATTGCTTTAGCAAAGGGCAGAGGCTCAATTTTCCAGGAGAGTTCTTGGGTTGGACACTTCAGTAGCACACAGCCTTTTGCATTTTGATTAGTAAAATTAGGCAGATAATGTATTATAGCAAGTATTTGCAGTTCTTATTGTATTGGGTGTCCTACTCACGTGAAAATCAAACTGTGAAACTTTATCCTACCACCCTTTTACTGGACCAACAGCTTTCCTTGACTAAAGCAACTCTTTCATAAAAGCATCCCGTGTGATGACAAGGGCGTCCATGCCATGCTCTTTCCCCTGTACACTCATATCATATGGGTGCATGTACATTACCTTAGTCCTAGTTATGGTGTAGGGGATTGCTGTAAGGGTTGTAACCTAAAACCTCTTGTACCCCAATGGTCTTCAGGAGCCACACGGAGAGTAGCTGTCTACCAAGGTTAAGGCCATCCTCAGAGATTTCTGTTATGGAGAAGGAGATTTTGCATCTCACGAAGAGGTCCCTTTGGCAATCTAGGTAGAATTAAAAAGTCCTAGGGTAGTAAAACATCAAAAATTTTGCTTGCCTCTCTGTAAAATAGTTTTAACCCTTCAGATAAAGGGCAGTAAAATATTCTCAGAAATATAGGAGGAGGCAGCTAAACTTTTTATGTCAACAAGCATATTCGTAAACCGTGGGAGTTCAACTTGAAAAGATCTGTGGAATATGCAAGTGCAGAGTTCTGAGAACAGGAGAGTTTTTGTTTGTTTGTTGGTTGGTTTGGGGCTTTTTTTTCTTTAACTCAGTATGTATTAGAATGGGTCCAGGAAGTGAAATTTTAAGTTCAATTTAGTCAAATAAATTAGATGCAGAAACTGATATATCTGTAATGCAAAGCCCTTTTTGATAGCTCTGATCACAATTTCATAAGAGGCTATATTTCAATTGCTGACCTAATTTCAGAACAAAAACCAGCTTTGTTTATTTTATTTTATTTTATTTTATTTTATTTTATTTTATTTTATTTTATTTTATTTTATTTTTAACTTAAAGGATGAAATGAGAATCATCTCAAGTGAAATAGATGGGAAAATCTTGCATGCACATGTGCTTGTATTTAAGTAGTTATCAGAGATGGCTGAGGAGAAGGACATTTTATTAAGGGAAAACAAATATAACCAAGCAGAATGCACATGTGGCCCTGCTAAAGGGAATGAAAATAAACTGAAGTATAGAGAAAAAAAAAAGATGCAATTCTCTTGAAGATGTAGAATCAGGAAAGAAGAATGTGGAGAATGAACATTGCCATTAAGGCTATTAGTAATATATTTTATGAATATACTAAGGAATTTTGAAAGAGAATTTGGATATTTTGGTTAGGATAGGAAATTAAAGTATTATTTTAAATAGAAATGAACTCTTGCATGTTTTATATACATGTTTATGTATTTTCCTAAGTAAGACTTTTCAACTGAGATCAGAAAAATGTGATAGAGTAACTGCAAAAAGGTTCAAATGAATTGAATTATATCATATTATAATGAACATAGCTTTATTATTCAACTCACTGCTGAAATTCATTTAGGTACTGGTAAAACCATTCTAACTGGAATTTTTGCTCTATCTAAAGTGAGATATACAGCAAAAGTACAATTATAATCAAGTTTCTTATTTCTGGAGTAGTAAAATGAAAGTAAGAAGTTTTGTTAATTTTGTTTTTAATCTGAGGTATCCTGATAGTTGCAGTGATTACAGAATATCTTTTTAATCATTACTGTAAAACAGACAGTTGTTCTTTAAAGCATTTATATGAACTAGCAACTCTGAATCCCATCAGATCATGAGATACTGGGTCTGAAATCTGTGGGGTTTTTATATTGATACCATTTTTTTTCTCTTTTAGAGCACAACTCTGTTTATGATTATAACAGCCAGTTTCCACCAAACATGTTTACAATACATGTTTAAAAATGATGTCTTATAATAGTAAAAATAATGTTTTATTGCCTTATATGTGTGTGAAGCAATGCTGTTTAATTCAGGTGGTTGCTGAGAAGAGGATATGGCAGAACCTGGAAATACCAGAGGAATTCAGGTGGTATACCTCAAAATGTATGAGGAGTTAGTTACTTTCAAGTTGCACATATTCTGGTATTACAGTCCACTATCTTGGGAGGGCTGAAAAGTCAGTATATCATATCAAATAGTATGGGAATTTTGAGACTTTCAGCCAACTGCAAATTTGCAACATGAGGAAACCTCACGTTATGTAATAATAATGTTTTTATTTAGTTTTCCACTTTAATTCCACTGCTATGCTAATGCTTCAAGAAATAACACATGGCAATAGGCTTTTTGTTTAGACTTTTTCAGTCAGCTGAGATTGTTGAATCTTCATATGAAAACCTGGCCTTAAATTTTTGGTGTAAATCTGGAATATATTTAAAGTATATTTATATACATGTATAGGCACATATATATAAAGCATATATATATAAATAATCATATTTACATATTTTTATAAATATATATGTATTGAAAGTATATGAAGTACATTTATATTATCAGTACTATTAGTATTAACCAGTAATATATTATAATAGTATTAGTATATTAAATTACTTTTCATATTATAAGTAGTGTGAAAACTAGAGACAGTTTTAAGCTTCTGCTAATAGTTCAAAATAGTGCTTTTAAAGAAATGAGCCTTGCTTTTATTACAAGTCATTGTCAAATCTCCCCTGAGCTCAGCTAGACAGACTCAAATCCATCACAAAGCATTTTTGGGGGGAGAAAAAATCTGCTGTTCAGACACAAATCCAGTAACTATCCGGGTGGGGAATATGTGTTATCTGTTCTAGGCAGGTCTCATAAAATCCTGCTGTTCACTGGGAAAGTGGGATAGGACAATGATAAATTAGGAGGGAGAAGCTTGGGTCAGTGCTATAGGAGCAAAGCCTGCATTCTTTAAAGCATAATTTGCAGAATAATCTTTAAGGATATTCTAGGGGACAGTTTCTTATTTCCTAATCCTCCTGTGGACAATTTTGTGAGATGGGAAGAACTAAGCCTTTTCAGTGAAAAAGCGACAAATACTCCAAATCTACCCAAACAAATTTTTCCAAAATGGCTGGTCATATGGTGCTTGAAACAGAAAAGTGATAGTGGACTTCATGGACCAGATCAGAATTACATTTATGTGTCATTATGAAAATGATCCCAGGATTTCATGCAGTTTGCTTTTGGTGAACCGTAAATATGTGGTATAAACAGCCCTACAACATTGTTACTCCGTCCTAGGTCTTCACATGTCACCTGAATCTCTCTTCCCTATTCCTCTCCCTTTTTCTGCAGTAGACAGAGGACAGCTTTGCAGAAAACCTCCTGTTGTTCCTGCTGAGGGATATGTAGCAATTACTGGATTTGGTACCCGTTGCTACACACGAGGAGGCTAAGAAAGTTCAGTGATGTTCTCTTGATTTGAAAATACTGATTCTGCAGGTGCCTTGGTGGGCAAATCAAAATAAAAGAAAAGAAAACATGCCCTGGGCTTGTTTTAGTTTAACATCAACATAGTCAGAGTATATTTATTTTCTGCTTTTATTGGTTATTTTTTTATTGCTCAAAAAGTGATTCAGAACAGATGTGATTTAACACAGGTTTCTTTCGCCTAGAAAATTACAAACTCTGCCATGGTTCATTGATCATTTTAAGCCGTTAAGTGGCCAAAGCAGCATTTTCCTGCCTCTGTGCAGTCTGGAGTTGGATGGAACATTAATGCCACCTTCTGAGAAAGAAGGACTTGCTGTAGGAAGGATATATGCTATACTTGGGGATCATAGGTTTTAATAATACTAGACAATAATAATAATACCATTCTTAGTGTATATAAAAAAAAAGACTGATATGTTCTCTCTGTTGACAGATGGGGGTTTAATTCTCTCCTCTCCATACTTGTGTAAATCCCATCCTTTATCAGGATAACTGTCAGACGCAATATTGTTCCACACTTCTCAGGTTTTAAAGAAATATGATACTGTAAGCATCAATTTCCATTAAGAAATCAGTCTTAATTTCCACATGTATGTGATTGCCCGATGATTCCAAGGAGGCTCGGGAGGCTCTTATTATAGTTGTCTGAGATACATTTATTATTATTATTAAAAAAATGTTTATTGCTCTTACAGAGACAACAGGCTACATGTACCTGAAAAAAAAAAAAACACTGAAATAAAGATAAAATCTTACTGAGATACTCACCTGGATTCATTCTTCCTAAGCAATAACTGAAGTTAGCAGTGTCATTGCTTTTCTGAAATAGGCACTTGTAGAGGAAAACAATGATATTTTAAAATGTCTCCTGGAAATGCCTCTTCTCTTCAGGTCAGTACCTACTGTCCAAGGAAAGGAGGGAATTCCTAGCCACTGCTTGTGATGTTCAATACCATGTGCCAGGGAGAACTATTGTTCACAACCAAATATCCCCTTTGAGTTTAGAACTGCCTGTTTTCCCAGGAGAAATAATACTCTTTAGAATGGCTGGTTACAAATATTGCTGGCCATAAAATCAACTGCTTGTCTTTTAAACTACATAAAACAGTGCTAAAGACTTTTCTAAAATCTGTTGGAATTTACAGGTTATTAAGCAAATTGCCACTGTTAGAAAATGGTTTGAAATTACAGCTCTACTTTAAAAAATGAAATGATTTGGTAAAAATACAGGAAAGATAGATATTAAAAATATAAAATACTGTAGATTTTGTGTGGTTGTTTGGAAGTTTGGCTTTGGAATTTAATGTAGCATTAATGCCCCCTGCTGATAAGCTTTAGGAGATCTACTTTAGATTTAAGTAGAAGCACGAGTACATCAGGCTCAAGTATTTAATAATGCTGTATACTAATACAGCGTTTTCTTAAATTAAAAAAAATGTATCTCATTATAACTGATTTCAGCTTAAATAAATCTCTGTGCTTTTGATCTACTCAGTAGCTAAGCATGAACTATGCTGAGACAAAAACAAAATATCAAAAAAAAAAAAAAACTTGTCACAAATGAGCGCTTGCTACTGTTTATTCAGGATAAGATGGCACAAAATAAGATAGATTTTAAAGGAGAGAATAAAACTTTACAATTTTGTAAATAAAGGACATTTTGAAGCAAACAAAAGTGAAATCTAACTAACACAGAGAAACTACAAGAAGTTGAAGATATGTATTGCTCTTCAGGATTAAACTACAGGGAGCTAAATAAGTCATTTCATTGTATTCATTATTATCTATTTTCTAACTAAAAAAATAGATAACATTAGTATTGATTTTTATACAGAGTGTCTTGCAAATGGCAACGTGGGTATTAAGCGATGCCATAAAGAGCCAGGGTTTCATTTTTCTTTCTCCTTTCAAGCCACAGCGGGGAATTACTTTTCCTTTTACTGTTAGTGATTAAAAGGACACCACTGTGTTTCTTCCAGTTTGCAAAAACACTCGTGATGCTGAATCTTAACTCTGTCCATTCTGCTCTCTGACTGAGATATAAAATCTCCTGAACCAGAGCGATGTAGAGCAGTATTGCTTGACCGCCTAAAGCCTGTAGATCTACGCGAGTCTGTACACATCATTCCTTCCGAGGCATGCTCACAGCACACTGGTAACTGAGTTTGCTCACGGCAGGTTTTTATTGTTCCAGCGGCTTCCTAGGGAAAATCTAGGATTCTCTCGCCTGTGCTGCAATAGGCCGTATTTACATCTGCTGCACCAACAGTCAGAGAAGTCATCCTTGCCAGGTGCCTGCCTATCAGCAGCACGGATATGGAGACTCTTTTCCTTTGGCCTTCCTACAGACCCCAAAATGATCGATTGAAAAGAGAGAAATATAAACCATTTACAAGTAACTCCATCTGCAGAGCAAAATCAGAATCATCCTGGAGACACTATGTAGATTAGATTTTGATATGTGTATGAAGAATTATTAATTTTTAAAAGGCAAAAGTCGTAAAAAAAATATACTTAATTAGTAAGACTATCTGAGGATTATAGCCTGTAATGGACAACTGCAGTTTCAGTTCAGAATTCTGCTCCAGTCTTCCCCAAACAGTGCTTCCCAAGATATAGTTCCAGTCCTCCAGTAAATCCTACTTTGGTACTGAGCACGTGCAAAGTTCTGCTGTGGTGCTTTGGGCTTTGCTCATTTTTATACTATTGAAAACTATTACACTATCATCACATTCAATCAAACATGCGGCTAAACTTCTCACCTCTCTTTAAAAAGATCATTTTAGCCTGGGATCCATGGATCGCTTACCTGTCAGAGAAAGTAGGCTATATTTGTTCTTTAAGTATCAGCAATCACATAGAATCACAGAATACACAGAATGGTTGAGTTTGGCAGGGACATCTAGAGATTATCTAGTCCAATCCTGCCGGGACATCCAAAGCCCATTGCACAGAATTACATCCAGGCGGGTTTGGAAGATCTCCAGAGAAGGAGACTCCACAACCTCTCTGGGCAGCCTGTGCCAGGGCTCTGGCACCCTCACAGGGAAGAAGTTCTTCCACATGTGGAGATGAAACTCCGTGTTTCTGTTTGTAGCCATTACCCCTTGTTCTTCACTGGCCACCACCAAGAAGAGTTTGGACCCATCCTCCCTGCATGCTCCCCTCGAATACTTGTACATGTTGATAAGACCCTCCGTCAATATTCTCTTCCCCAGGCTAAACAGGTCTAGCTCACGTATGAATATAAGCTCTAGGCATGAAGAAAGAAATGTTGAAAAACATTGGTTTAAAATAAGAGAGTTGTAGTAGTGGGTAGAGTGGATTAAGTTATATCAAGGTGCCTCTTATAGTATATTTGATGTCCCATATGTAAAGAAGTTATAGTAGTTACAGCAATACACCTTTATGGCTCTGTCTCTATTAGAAGTACTATACTGCTTCAAATACACAGTTAAACTCGGATAAGTAGGACTTCTTTACAATGAGCTTGTACGTGGCTTTATCTTTCTGCAGTGTAAAGGGTCAAGTAAATTAGTTTCCATAAAAAGTAAACTGAAACTGTTTTTTTTTACCATGTGTCAGTATTTAAGAGGCCACACAACATTGACAAAATTTATTTTCCTGAAACTTACAGCTTAGAAAGATATTACGGTCTTCTTTTATCCAAGGTAGTCTTCTTCAGCATTATAAACTATACTCAGTCCTAACTTAGGTCATTTTTGAAATGGGCTCATAGAAAGCTTTACAGAGATCACTTTTCAGTCCCAGCTTCAAAAACCTATGCATTTAAATAACCCCTTCCTGCTCTCTCAAGCTGATTTGACTTAAAAATTCTGTAATAAAGCCATGTTCTCTAGCTGACTGCTCTCAGAATAGATCATAATACGACAGATGCTTAAGCATATTCTGATTTCAAAATCAGATTGCAAATTCAGTCCTGTCAGGTAAGGGACAGAAAACAGCTCTGCAGGATGGCAGCTTAGCAAAGTCATTGGCTCTCATATTTCTTCTGACAAGGCACGTTACGTTTGTTATGTGGTTACTCTGTATAACAGAACCATTCACTTGGAGTTGTTTTACAGGAAGTAGATCTCCAGTATAGCTTATTTTTCATATTCATCTTAAGAGAATCATTACTTCATTAAACATTCCTCTATCGGCTTTGACACACACGATGTTGAAGCGCATATGGTTGGACTCGATGATCTTGAAGGTGTTTACAACCATAATGATTCTATGATTCTGTGATTCTGTGCAATGTTTACACACACACACACAAAGATTATTTGCTGCAGCCAATTCATTTTCAACCTAAAATATTACACAGTTGGACAAATCCATACTCTCCACTAATAACATTCATTTACTGCAGATGGAGAATATAAGAGCTTTTACAGACCAACATGCTCTCTACTTTCTGTAGATATGTGTGTGCTACAGAGATACCAAGGTAAGACCTTTCAAATTATGTCATCTGTGATAAAATGGAATAGAACAGATGCTTAATAAGTTGCTGTAGAGACCAAATACTTTGCTGATCCCTGAAGAATTCACAGTTAATTCCCATTAACACTAATGGGAAGTGTGTATCTACTCATTATGTACCCACACCTACTCATGCCTCCATAGTAGAACAGGTCTTTTAGCTGCTAAGTCTGGTTCAGATGGGCTTATAATTAAGTTCTATCCCCATATTTTCTTTAAAAAAAAAATGATTTATACACATAGTATTTTGGGAGGACGGTGAAAATTTTTTCCTTACCACTTTGGCAATCTGCAGCATGATAACTTTGACTCCTCTTCAAGAAGTTATAACCAGGGTTTCAACACAGTTTCAAGACTTCTGAAAAAAACAGGGCCTATCATGGGAATTATTTTAAGTAAAATTATCATACAGTGATACAAATCCAATGGCCTCCAGGAGCTAATAACTCTTCTGCCAGGATTCGAAGGAAGTTAGATTATTTAAGGAAAGAAAACCTAATGAAAGAGTTTTTTTTTGTTTGTTTGGTTTTTTCTCTAAATATACCACGAGGGAAACACCAGAGAGATAAGAAATATGTATCAGATGAAGAACGATCCTGTAAATGGAAATTCCTTGGCTTTATACATAATTACAGACTTCAGTAATAGAAATTTCTCAAACTCTGAACAATCATGACTTTCTAATACCTCATCCTAATTGAAGATACTATAGGTAATAATCAATAATATTGAGAGAAACTGATAAGTCCATCTCAATTGGATCTGGCTCGGTCTGCACTGAGAAAGGTAAAAGCAGGTTTTAATTTAATAATCCATATTGTCACTTTCCATTTTGTGGTTTTCCTTTCAGAGGAATGGTTAAAGTTGGTGGAAGTGCCAGGCAGCTCGTGTGGCTCCAGGCTTCAAACACCTGTGCAGACTTACAGTGCTCTGCCTGTGAAATCACAGTGGTTACAGTTCGCAAACTGAAGCACTATTAAATAGCACTGGAAGCAAATATGCTGGGCGAGAGCACCAGTAAGTGCCTGATTGACTATTCTGTAATGAACATCTGATGCAAAATGTTTGTTTGGTTTCTTTTGGTAAGAGTGAAATGCTTGTGTGCAAGAACAATTTTCCACTTATCAGTCATACACATCAAATGTATTGTAAGATCATCAGTAGCGTGTGGGAAGGCTGATAAGCTTGAAAGCATTTATCAATCTATATATAAATACCAAGGGTACTCTTTTTTTTTCAGGTTCATTGATATAGGTTTACATTATGTTTTATATAAGTGGCAAAACATCTTGGTGCACCAAGAAAAAGAGGTTTCTGAGGTGGCTACAGGTCCTAACTTAGTGGACACGTACATTGTATGGCTGGAGAGAACACCGGTAATTCTTAAAGCTTCTCCATTTTCTCCTGCAGCTTCTTTCTATTTTCCTATTAAGTACTCAAGAGAATCTTCAGTGAAGGCTGTCATAAAAGCTCTGCTTCCTGCTGTCAGCTCTGTTTTTACATTAGCTTTTACATTAGTGTCTTTTACCACTTTATGCTGTTCTCCCAGATGGAGTGATCCTCTTATTTTCTTCTTTGGCAAACAGTTGTCCCTTCTGCATTCAGAACAATCCAAAAAAGTGCTATTTCTCTGAAAAAAAAATCTCAGTGTGGTAAAGGGAAGAGGGAAACACTTTGTGGTGAACGCTGTGGGTCTGAACCTTCAGTCCCACTATCTTGTTCTTCAGTGCGGTGCTCTCTGACTTCCTCTGCAAAAATACTTGTTTCTGGAAGGATCCAAAGGACACTGGTATTATTGTGTCTAAATGTAAATTCTATCTTTCTGCACACTCAGGACACAATCTTACACTAGTACCTGATCAGCATTAGCAGTAAGTAATTAGTGGTTGTCCAAAGGAGATTGCAAGCTTTGTGATACATTTCCTGGACATATGACAAAGTATTTTTTCTGATTGCAGCAAACTCCCACAACTTAGAGGAGAGAGATTAGCCCTAGGATATGAGGACTGCAAGGGCGAAATCAATGTCAACTTCTAGAGAGCTGCACAATTTAACGGTGAGGGGAGAGAGGGATGTTAATCAAGGTGCTCAAAATTAATTCGCTTTGCTGACTTTAGGGAAAGAAACACATACCAAGTGTTTGAATACAGGATGTCAGCTTGATCTAAAATCTGCAGGAACCTTTAAATTAAATGAGTATTGGTTTGGCTACATGATGCATTTGTTTAACTGTATCATCAGAATCAGGACCTGAGCATAATCACAGAGCTTTTTCATTTGCACATTATTGACTGATCCAGAAAAGGTGGTTCAGAGGAGAGGTAAATCTTGGCCTGCCACAGGTTTCATTGTGACTTAAGGGCTGTCACTCCTCCTACTTTTGTCACCCTCTGTAAAACAGTGATAAGAGCATTTTCTTATCTTATAATGGAATAGTGATGATAAACATTAAGGATTGTGGTGTGCTGAAACACTGTGGTAAAGGAGGCCGTTCAGCACCTTCTCTTATTCACTGGCTGCTTTTCTAAGCAGAATTAGTTTAGAGATTTTAATTTTTCTTAAGGAAACTCAAAGGCATTAATCAATAGGGATTAATCAGAAAAACACAGCAAAATGTCAATTTTAAATCACAAAGGGTTTTCTTAACTAAGTAACTTGATGTAACTTAATGTTTTGTATCTTTAACTCAAATTAACCCATCTACTCTTATTCACAGCTTATTTCAAAGGCTATATACCTGAAAATAAGCAGAAAAGGCAAAGCTGTTGCCTGTTACCAACTTTCTCTGACCACAAAAATCAGGGATTCCTGCATTTGTCACTTTTGATCTTAGCTCTAGAAAAAAAAAAGAGGTAGCTGAATGCACTTGTGTAAGGCATAAGGTGTCAGTAAAATAAAAAAAAAAAGTCATGTCACAATAAATAATATGAAATTATCCCCTAGCTCACACAAAAAAGAAAAAGAGACATCGAGACATAGAGACATGGGGACATCGAGGCAGGCTGTGGAGAAAGCTGGCCACAAGGCACAGCACAGCACAGCACAGACGTGGGCAGGTCTCCACTGACTGCAGGAACAGCCAACGTTTTTCTTGTCTCATCTGCACTGTCTGGGCAATGGGTCATCCGCTGACATCACAGGTCTCTGATAGAGTCTGTTGAGTCTGAGGACTAATTTTACTGCTTTTCTATTGCTGTTTTCTTAAGGAAAACCCATAGAATCTACTGACCTTTTTGTGATCAGAATCACTCTGTGCAAGTTTTGCTTTATCAAAACAAAACAAAACAGCAAAAAAAGAAACTTAAGTTTGATTAGGATCTGGTATACTTTTCAGGTATCTACATTATTACAGGTCAGCATTCACACAAAGTAGTAGTCCCCAAAGTATGGCTGTATTTTATATGCAAAAAGGATTTTTTTCTTGCAGCACTGGAGCAACATCTGTCATTGGGAAGTTCCAAAAACAGTTGTGAAACTCCAGGCCAGGGGGTGCATTTGGGATGAATGAAATTTTTGTCATTTATCAATAAATGAAGTGATATATGTTGCATCATTACTGTGTTTGCATTAGGAAGGATGGATCAGATAACTGACAGCACTGGGTTTATGAGAGGCTAGAACTGATCTGGAAACCCTGTAATCTCTAGTCTATTTTTCTGGGCACATCAAGTATTGGCATTATCCTTTCTCTTCTCTAAAGTTAATACATAAAATAGGACTTACTCAGGATTTATCAGGAAATTTATAGCTATGCACAGAGTTAAACTAAGATCTTCTAGGTTCTAAGATCTAAACTAAGATCTTCTGCTTAATCACAAGACTGTTTTTGCCTTAAAGAAGATCCCACTGAATCATCCAGGATGCTGTAATTTTCTTTGAAATAACGGCATCTTTAACTCTGTTAAAAAACTTCCCTGCACGCTGGGGAATGCAGACACTGGATCTTGAAGATGTCAGGATAAACAGTGAAAGTTGAGCAAAGAAAGCATTTTTTTGCTGCAACATGTTTAGAAAAAATGTACTCAAGTACTTTCACCTAAATGTCACCTACTATTATATGATACAGATAAAATAAAGTTTCTTCATATGTTTCTCCACACACCTTTACAGGTAGATATCCAATAAGAAAAAAATGTATAGAAAAAAAATCTTTTGACTTTAGAAAAACCTTGCTCTACCACCTGCTAGCTAAAGGGAAAAATTTGGGATCTCTGAGTTCGTGGTATTACCACCATTTCCAAGTCGGCTTTTATGTACATTACTACTAGTGGGAAAACACTCAATTCAATAAAGGATGCGAAGGGGCAGCACTGCCCCATTTAGGGTGAGAAATAAAATATGAAGACTGTGCTTTTCACAGAGATTGTGTTAATCCTTGTGAAGTCTCTAAAACGACTCATTTTAATGGATTTGTCTCATGTCCTTCAATGTCCTAGATAGATACACTCTTTCAGTTACTTCCTTTTTCTGGGGCATGTCCCTAACCCAGATTTACGCAACACTGCAATATCTCATTGTGGATTTGATATCCAAATTAAGTTACAATTAGATATATGAACACATCTATGGTTTTTACATTTGAGGGATTGTACTATTTTTGAAGGAAATTCATTTTCATATTTCATTTTTACTGTTAAAGGTTTTTTTAAAAAATTAGTAAAGCTACAATTGTGATCAAGTTATGAGGCTGTAAATCAGTAAAATTCTAGGTTCAAAATTCCGAGGTTTAATAGATTTTTTTGTTTCCTATGTGACAAGTGAAAATAGGATTTGTTGAAAATGCCTAGCTTGTTTATTTGCCAAAAACACGAAGCACATGTCCTTCTGCTTTAAGATTAAGCAAATGTAACATATAAAAGATTCAAAACAGAATCAGAGGATGAACAGAACGAGGATGCTTACAATGGTGATGTCTGACCACATACTAGGTAAAAGACAATTGTTTTACCATCCTCTTTTTATTTTGAGATGGATAGAAATCATATCTGCTTATATATCTGTAACATCCCCATCACAAATAGATGTCAATGTTCCCGAAAGCTTTGTGCTGCTTCAAAATCATAATTATAAAATGCTAATAATAATGCATACCTCTGGATAGCCAAAGAGAAAAGCCCGAAATGGATCAGGATTTCTTGGATCCCCGTGGGCTATTCTACAATTCCTCTGTAAAAGCTGATAATAGGGCAAGGACTGTTTTCTGTGCATTTGTAGAAGAAGCTGAAATGTTTGTTCCACATTCTACGCCGAAGCACCTTTGAGCCTTGGGATACAGACTCTCTGCTCTGTTGTGCTTGGATAGGGATTTGCAGGACAGTTCAGACCCTTGCGCTCATCAGTATGGTTAACAGTTCCTTCTCTGAAGTTTTCCGGTTATCTTGGCTGACAGGGCTTTTTATAGGAAAAACCTTACCATTTCAACTGGAGGCAGATCTCGGGCAACAGTCTTGGAGGTGTGCAGACTTCTGGAAAGATTTGCTTACTTGTAAATGATTTGAGTTTTGAGTAAATGATCAATGTATCTGCAATTCCTTACAGGGTGGTAGAGTTTAAACTTTTGGATCTGAAAGTTACTGAATCACCGAGAGGAAGCAAAGCCTCAGAAAACAAATATATGATTAATATTTTATGTTGATGTGTTACATTTATACTGTAAGTCACAGTGGAAAAAGAGAATATGCAGGTTTCTGGAAAATAATTGTGTGGATCCTTGCTTGCGTAAATCCTTAAAAGGAGGCTATGTGTGTGCTCTGCCTATCAAAGTTTCGCTCACTACCATAATTCTGTATCCAGCTGAAGTAGATATTTTAATCCATGCAGTCAGTTGATTGGATTAAAAGACATTAAATAATCCAATCTGCCCATATTTTCCAGTTACAGAAAAAGACATGCAGCCTTTAGAATTTGTGTGCAAAATGGTTTTATAAATTTTAAGGCAAAATATAAGATCACTGAACTTTCGCTTCACCTTGCTTTGCTGAGATCTGTCTTCTACTTCCATCATTGACTTTCATGTTTTCATGAAAACATTTCTTTTTTTTTATTATTATTAATTTTGGTGCAGCACTTCACTCAAATACCCCATAATTTGATGGCTTTCCTGTGCATCATGAGTTGAGTGCAAGGTCAAACCAGAGGACTACATAAATAGCTTTTAAGTTAGTTCTTAAGAAGTATTTACCGAAATAATTTATTACAGATTTATTCTTACTGTAATCTTGAAGAATAAAACAGATAGTTTTGATGCAAACAACATACAGGGAAAATACCCCCCCCAAAAAAAAAGAAAAGAAAAAGCCAACTTTGATTGTTCATTTGCTTTTGTTCTTACTTCTTGTTTTTTCTTTCTTTTTTCTTTCTTCTTTTTTTTTTTTTTATTTGAGAAGTAGCTTCCATATGTGACAATTCTTATAATAGTAGTTAGGAAGCACTGTAAGAAGGATTTTGAATCTCAGATGATCTCTGTAGTTTTCTACAGTAGTTTCATCAATGCAAAGCAGAGGTAAAATATCAGAACTAAAGTAAGGAAGACACCCATTCTACTAAATGCTGTGCCTTTAGAGGTACAGGGCATGCAACTTTTGCTTTTATTTAGCTCTGATCAAAACTTAGTCTGCGGAACAAGAGAATTTTGCAGAGAATTACAACCTCTAATTGCTGTAATTTCCAAATCAATGTTGTTGTTTTTGTAAGTGATTAAGATTGTGACATGGTATTTCCTGTGCAGTCTAGCAAGGAGAGAGGAAGAATGATGAATTAGCCGATCCATTTAATTTCGTGAGATGAGGTTTGTGACAACCTCTGTGAGGTTGTTTTGACTTGTGTGGTTGGAGTGCTGTAGGAAGCTGACACAGACACTGACACTGACCTAGATTAAATGTGGATAAATAAATTAAAAAAAAAAAAAAGCTTATAGTTGAGGTTTCCCAGCCCATTTAGCCATCAATAAACCATTAAATTAAGTGACAAGAAATGCTTGTCGTGCTTCCTTATGCATAAAGATGAAGAGCCGGTCTCAAGACAGAGGCCGTTTCAAAGGAGGTTGTGATGGAGCAGCAGATTCAGGCAGTACAAAAATTACCCCAGCCAGTTGTTTGGAAAGACAGGATTTCTGCACAGAGATGTAGTGTTTTTCTCTAAAGCAGCAGTTCTGAGGAGAGGTGAATGGCAGGGGAGGCTTTTGTTGGAGCCGCAGAGGGATGCTCTGGATTAGCGCTGCGTGCACACGCACCGGTGTGGGATGCAGCTGGGAAGTGTTCGGGCTTTAGGTCGCCCTGTGATCTGTGGTAATCCTTGCCACTCCGCACGGCTGTGCACAGGTTACGGCTTGTCCCTGTGGGTTCCTGCGCTGCTGCTCCTCGTCCTGCTCGTTTGCATTGATCGCTGCTGCTGGTGACACACACGCGCCCTTTGGTAAAGAGGCTGTCAGAGCTCCCGTCCCTCCACAAGCCCCGTTATGGACCCGCTCCTATGCGAGACGTTCATTAGTGCCGCCTGCCAAAAGGTTTATGTAACAGATGTTGTGAAGTGGACACACAGGAGCACTCACACACGCACACACACGTAGGCACACTCGTGCGCACACACGCACCGATTCTGCAGGGCTCGCGGGGCAGCAATGAAGGGAGGATGCTCTGTGGCACTAGAGTAGCTTGGAGGCACAGCCGTGTCCGTGAGAAAAAAAGCAACTAATGTCTCTGTGTGACCATGCTCTATTTTCAGCTTGTCATCATGGCTGGGACTGTTCTGCTCGCCTACTACTTCGAATGCACTGACACTTTCCAGGTGCATATCCAGGGTTTCTTCTGTCAGGATGGCAATTTGATGAAACCGTACCCGGGAGCAGAGGATGAGAGCTTCATCTCTCCCCTTGTGTTGTACTGTGTGCTGGCTTCAACCCCGACGGCTATTGTAAGTATAAGGAATCATTCCAGTTCTTTGCTGTTGCTCGGCAGTAGTAATAACCCTGATATATTTCTTTGTCCCCTTTCCTCTCTCTTGTGCTGTAATTGATTTGCACTTAGCTAGCTCTCTGTTTTGCTTTAGCCCAATATAATCTTCATCAGTTATCTCCAACTGTAATTGTTCTAAGCTAATCACAAGGAAAGACTGAGGGTAGAGCTTGTTAAGCCTGTCACAATAGCCCACTCCGCCGATTAGTTGTGAATTGTGATTCTAGAGAGGCCTAAACATAAAGGTGATCTGTTTTTGAAAATAAAATAAGTAGGATAAAGTTGGGCTAAAACCAGGATCGGACATGCCACATATCCAGGATTATTTTCTTCTATAGTAAATGAATTGCTAAAGGGCTTTAACAGGCACAGATGAGCAGGAAGATGCTCAATGTTAACAAAGTTATGCATACTCTTTCATGTTTATTTATTGTTTTTTTTTTCACAGTCACATGCATTTAGTTTTCTCTGCCTTGTTTTCTTTACTGTCACATAAGCCAGCTAAAATGTAGCTGTTTCCAGTAGGTGAAAATATTTAATTAGTGAATACATACAATTCTGAACAGATTATTGCAGACATTGATTAGCAAAACATTGACCTTTTCTCTTTTGCTGTACAGAAATTTTAAAATTTCAGCAACAGCCAGTTTTGCTGTAATTATAATTACATTAATACATGCTTGTCAGATTATGTTTTTATGCACTTTATCTTGTATTTCTTTCTCTTTATTTCTTTGTTATACTTACTATTTCTTTCTTATCTTAGCGTTGCTTTGCAGTCCTTTCAAACACTGATTAAAGCTGTGCATGTGTGTTTAATTGTGAGAGATGGATGCTGCACAAAAGAGTCATAGTCCATTTTAAGTTTTTGTCTGCTATAATATTAATTGTATGTAACACAGAAAGTGATAAGAAATGTCAAAGGGATCTGCAAAAGAGACTACAGATTTTGGTACAGGACACTTTCTGAAAACGAGCAAGGAATTTTAATACAATGCTGTCATGTACTTATGAAAATCTGCAGTAACAGTTTTATTTTCAGCACTGAAACACAGTTGAACATTAAGACACATTCACTTTTGCTTCATGCTTCATCAGAGGATTTGCAAATAACAATAATAATAATAAAATATTATATTTCTCCAACTTTTCCTACCAAAGAAGTATAGATTTTGAGAGCAACTTCCATTTCCAGATGCAATGTCACTGAAGTTAGTGAACAATTTGTCCCATTTTGTGATATGGCGTTGGGTTGGCAAGTAATAATAAGAATATTGTTCTTTATTTGGATTTTGTAGTTAAAACTGTGCTCTGTCAAAGTTGCTGAAAACTTTTCAGGCTTTTCTCTATCATCCTGCCATGGATCACCTCACTCAATGGATCAAATTTTTCTTTCCTTTGTGTAGCCCAAGGAATATTTTTCTTACTCTTATTTATGGGGTTGAAGTCATCCTTGGAACATGATAACAGTAGTCTGTGTCCCTGAGAGATGAGCAATGATGGCTTTCTGTTTCCCTTGGCCTATGTTAACATGGGAAATGAAAGATGCTCTTGGATTACACTATAGTGTTATGCTGTCTCTACAACTTCAGTCTAGACAAGACATTGTCAGGGTCCTTGCTGGACTCTGTAGAGCATGGTTCATTGCGATCAGTACACTGAGACTCTAGTGAAGCCAAGACTAATGCTGGACCTTACTTACTTATAGTGTCTTTTCTCAAAAGTGAAATAGTTGTTGCTGTCCACAAAAGGAATCCTCAGAGTCATAAAAGACTCTGGACTGGAATTGAAGGAGTTTAGTAAATACAGAGTAACCCATACTCAACATCACAAACAGATATCCCCCTTCTTCCAAAAAACACCACATGCTCCAGAAATCCTGATCAGTATCTACGTTAAATTAGCTGCTTGGCTAAGAGGGACGGTGACCCTATCTGATTTTTCTTTTGCTTTATTCTGCCACTGCCCTACCATCTTGTTGCATAAGAGGAATAATTATTGTTAGGGAGAGGGCAAGGAATCTAGTGGCAATAGTTCTAATTAATAGTCTTTTGCAGCTCTGGGAAATCATCGAGGAGCTTGTGCAAGCTCACTGTGGTGAGATTACTTGTGAAGGCAGACAAGCAACGTTTAAGTGCAGTCCCGTGTCACAAGTCTGAGGATGGCTGTGCTCCCTGGCAACAGAAAATGCCCTTGTGGACTGATGCTACCATATATGCTTTTCCCTAGCACCATGCTCAGGAAATAAAGGAGACAGGCCTGTTTTTTCTGCATTTTATATGTTCTTACTGAAGCACTTTATTATACTGACCCCGTGTAACCTTTCTTTTTTTTTTTTTCCTGCTACACTAGGTTGTTAATCAACATACGTAAGAATTGCAGAAGTCTTTTGATGCTCTGGCTGATAACCTTTTAGTTTCTGATGATAAGAGGTTCTTGAGAGAAAAATTGCTTGAATCTCCTGGTGACACTCTTAAATATATTAAAGGGATGTATGCCTGTTTCCGTTCTGTGAAATGCACTTTGCTCTCAAATGTTCTGCTGAGGATAGGTCAAAGGCTTTCATCTACCTTTATCATATTAAATTTTCTGAGTGACCAAAATCAGTGGCTTTTTCTGCAAAGTAGTAGGAGAATGGTAACTTAAGCAATAAATGGCACCTAAGTGAGGACAAACCTGTTTTTCTTTTCAAAGGAACAAGCTGCCATATTATTTCTGATTTAGTGATTTATCCTCTTAAAGCTGCATATTAAAACTCAGTTAATGAATTTTTACATCAGCAATGGTAGAAAAGAGTGGTTACCACAATCACGGTCTCTGTTTTAGAATTTAGTTTTGTTTCGTCTGTAGGCTTTGGCACCCCAAAAAAAGCTTGATAATATATGTCAAGTTTCACCTTCACCCCAGGTAAGTTAGGCAAGCTGTGTTGACAGGGAGGTTGAACACTAAACTATTGCTAAGTCTCCAGTGTTTCTCTTTTCATATAGAGGTGGATGTATGAATGTTTTCAGGCCATCTCATGATAAAGAGAAAATTTAGGTTTCATTCATTTGAATTCCAGCAGGTAGGAACGCATCTACCTCCAAGGGATGGTAAACACTTGGATGAGCTACGTACCAGTCTGCCTTTGGGGCTGGGAAAGAAGGATGAGGAGAATGTTCATCTTCACAGAACTATAAGAAAAACATAGAACTTCTGTTTTTGTCCCAGACATGTTGCAAAAGATCAAAAGTTCCCAAATTCCTAAAATCTTGCCTTAGCCTTACAAGGGCCTACAGCAAAATGACTGCACATTCATACTTCTGATCTCTCAGATTAAGCCCTACAGATCTTTAGACTGGCAACCTCTCCTTTTGGTGGTCATTCTTTGATATAGAACTTAAGAGAATAATTCCATCTTTTTTTCAGTATCGGAGCTCTTGAATGCAAACTCTTTTCTTGAGGTAAACATAGCACAGGCATTTTACTCAGTTGGCTTTAAAGTGAAAAGAAACAAAAAAATGAGAAATAACTTGAAAATTTAAGCAGAGGAGCTTTGATTTTATGTTGCAGTCACAAGTCTGACAAAGTTAAAAGTGATTTGCCAAGCAGCATCAAGTTTTGCACAATTTGGGGGAAAGTGTACTCTTTCACTGCTTTGTCAATTTCAAAATATCAGAGAGGTAATCATTCAGTTCATTTGGAGCAGAAATACTTTTTCTTTAATATTTGCCAGCGTGATAATTTTACAAAAACAGTGATTCAAGAGGAACTATTTTTCAAAATCATACGATTTTTAAGCCATTCCTTTAAAATCAATGATGACTCAAACACATTTATTAATGTCCATCAAGGCTAGCTTTCCTATGTATAGACTTACTAGGAATACCCCCATTGGTACTAAATAAACATTTAAGAGTTCAAAGGTGTTCATGTAGTGTAGTGTTTCATCCTCTGTGGTTTGTCTGTTTACTCGAGAGAGGGAGAACGGCTTAGAAAGAAAATATATTCACTGAAAAGGATACCGAGTATCAGCAGAGAACACCATACTTGGCTTCCTTACAGTAAAATAAACATTTCCCCCATAGTTTTTTTAAAAAAACTCTTCAGCTTCTTTCTTTCATTTTGTGGAGCAGAAATAGTAGCCTCCATGGAATTATTAACTGTCTGATGCAATTGATGCAACTAATTTGTGGAAAGGAATATTTGTTTTAAGATAGCTTTGTTGGAATCATTAAAACCAAACAGTGATTTGGTTATGAATCAGAGGCCAACAAGTAGTGCTGATCAAATCTATCATCTGATGCAGGAGAAAACTGTTCAGATTTCCCTGTGGAATTCGAACAATTCTCCAAGTGGCAGAGAAGGTTATTATTATTATTACAACAACACATTTCTAGAAGGAGAGCCAGGAAACTTCTGTGCTGTGTTGTGTAAGTCCCCTGTGGCAGCTCAACAGCAGATGCCAAGGAAACCAAGCACGGCTTGTTCAGCTCAGGGCTATGGCTTCTTCCCAGGATTTCCAGGCAAAATTCCCTGGACTCTGCAGGTGACTGCTGCAAGAAAGCACCATTTCCTCTTTTACAACTTTCCTACCTGCCACATTTGAAGTGCTGGTGGGATGAACAGGGGGCAAAGAGGAGGGCTAGCAATTTTTTGAGCAAAAGGCATGTCCCACAAATGGCTATCTTCTTCCTTCTTAAAAACTGGTATGCCCCTTTTCCATAGAGATCTATGGTACTCACAAACTCCTCATTTTTAGAGCTGGCCTATATTTAATTTACTTCTGGAATGATATCTATTCAAGATATTTTTGTTTCCTTCTTTCTTGTTTTGTTAGGAAATATAGTTGAGGTTACTCACGGGGTTAGATTGGAGATGGAAAACCTCAGTTTTCTCGCAGGTCAGGTTTCCTTTGAAAGTGGTATTTTTTTCTCCCTCTTTTTGAGTCCTTTTCGTTCATTATATGGCAATCCAAGTCCTTGACAAAGTGAGGTGCAGAGGAATGAAGTAAAGGTGTGGTCATTCCTGTGTGCAATTGTTTATATTTTGGTATATACAAACCTTTCTGGAAAGTAATGAATACCCCTTGTTGTTTGTTACAGTCCTTTCAGACACTTTTACAGACAGTGTCTTACAGGTTTTTCATCAAGGTCCCATGCCACTTTCAATGGAATATGTGCAAAGACAGGAAAAATTTCCCTCTTGATTTCACTGAAGTTTTAGAATTTATTTTAGACTATTTTCCTACAACAAATTGTTTTTGAGAAAAAAGGATAGGCAATTGTTGTTTGAGGGTGGTTGTGGATTGCAGCCCTTTTGTCTTGCAGGGAATAAAAGAAGCCAATTTATCTTATCTGGAAAAGGGCTTTATAAAGCTGCTCTTTGTTATTGTTTTGACTTCAAAGAACAAAAAACAGAATGAAGTAATAAATAATTGAATGTAGGATTGGGTTTTGTCCTTAGCAGATTGAGGATGAATTCACTCTGCAATGTTTAATTGCAAAGTTGTTTCATTTCCTTATATCATTTTACAAAATTTATTACTGTATATCACAATATATATGAAAAGATGAGAGAGTGCCTTAGCAAAACCCCATCTGATCCCCTAGTCATTAGCCAGGTAGGCTTGGGTCGGTGCCCTGGCTACAGATCACAGAAATACTCCATTTTGGCAAGGGTACCAAGGCAGTTCTCTGTGACTGCTAAGGTGTCTTTTCCAATGGGAGGAAAATATAAGGCAAACGGAGGATGGGGGAAAGAAAAGGGGAGAGGATTACATTGCATGGTGTTCGCTGCACAGACTTGGCAATGGGGTCTCAGCTGCACAGCGATCAAGATTTGGCACTGTAGGTGGAAGATAGGGAGACTAATCAAAAACCCTTGAAAGTACAATCTGGTAGGTACTAAGACTAACTGTGAGGGAGATTTAAGGAAATTAAACCATCGACACAGTGAGGGAAGTTCAATATGGACTATGTTCCCTATGAGGGCAATTATACAGAAGATAGAGTCAGACTGGCCAAAGAATATACATTTAAATAGATAGAAGGTGGAAAAAAAAACAAAACAAATCAAAAAACTTTGATTAAATATTAAGAAAAATTAGCTTTTGAAATAACAGTAGTGAAATAGCAAAACAGGAGACCCAGTAGGTTGCTGGATCTCTATTTTTGAAGACATTCAAAATGTGACTACATAACTGTTCAATGCCCTACTATACCTGGTCTAAACTGACCTTTCTTTGATTAAGGACTGGCCTGAATGCCTAAATTGCTTTAGGATGCTGTGCAGTCTATTTTATGGTGCTTGTGAAAATTTGCTGCTCGGAGGAATGAAGTCGTGAGTTTCTGTGTTCTATCTGGAAGGCTCCTTGCTGCCAGGTGCAAACTCTGTGAATTTGTGTCCTGAAGTACACTGTGATGCAAAGGGTGCTCATTCGGCCCAAGGAAAGGCAGTGCTGATGAAACATCTGCTGAAGGGCTTCACAGAGACCAATTTTCAGTGGTCAGGGCTGCTCATGAAGCCCTACTTGATAGGATGGGCTTTTGAGGGAGCTGTTGTTGGAGTCATTTTGAAACTGGCTGCTTGGGATGGAGAACCCCAGGACCTTTAGCTGTTCATATTCCCTCCTGCCCTGGTCTTGGAGCTCCGTGCCCAGCTTGTTTCACAGATAATGAAACCTCCTCCTATTTGCTTTTCCTCCAGCTGAAATCTAGACACTTTCATCTTGATTAATTTAGTGCTTTCTGTTTGTGACATTCACAGCACAACTTCATAGATTCTTAAGAACTGAGAAAATGTCACAGACAGTCCAGGTCTAAGGGTGACCATATGGGTGATCCAAGGATACTATTGGAATAAACATGAGAAGTCTTTAGGGTAATCTAAGCTTTATCCATCCAAAAGGCATATATAGGCTTGCAGTATTTCACATAGTTCCTATTAATATGGGATCATTCTTCTTTTATTATAATTGGAAGTGATACCACCTATTTTTTTAATGAGAAGCTGTGAAAAGCTGCTGTTTCATGGTCAAGGCTTGAGGGAACCTAGATTGAGGGTCTGCTCAGCTTTGCTCTCCAGATTTTTCCTGTGAGTCCTGGCTGACATTTTCCTCCCTTATTTACGTGGAAATGCAACTGAAATTAAAGCTTTGTACAGTAACTTTCAGATGATTCCAACATTCTTTTAAATTGTTGAAAATGGTGTTCACCTATTCATCGCTCATGAGCTGACAACCTGGGAAGAGACAGGAAGGTAGTTCCAGATGAGCACTCATATATATCATATAGCATATGATATATGAGACAAATGATAGCCTCCAGTCGAGGACACATATATGCTTCATCCTGGATAGAAGAGGGACAAACACTTAGGTTGTAGTGAGTCTGGTGTGAGTTTTCAAGTGAAGCCAGAGGATGCCAAATTGACTTAAGTGAAAAGAAAGAAGATACTGGAACATGGTGACCTGTGACAAGGCCATTTGTGCATAGCAGAAACCAGATTATGGTATCTTACCCGCAGGAGTTTGGAGAAATATGGCTGAGCAGGAGAAGTATGTACTAGAAAGAGACTAGAGGAGACATAAGACATGCCAGGGGAGTAAAGCAGGAGTGCAGCCCCAGCTTTCCTTGAAGATTTATTTGAAGTGAGTTACATGACCTTCTGAAGATACATTCTGGTAAGAGAAACAAATAAAGAAATGAATGTGGACCACGTCACTGGCTGTCCCTACAGGACCATCAAGAAATTGCTTTCCTGAAGTCAATAAAACCATTCAAGGCAGCCTCCCATCCTCACCCAACCCTGCACAGTTTCTGCAGGAGGATTGTTCCAGGTTGCTATTCTTCTGAAAACTTCGTTCAGTCTTAGCCCAGATTTATTGCGGACCACTCTTTTGTTACTTTTTATTTCCTAATAGAAACATCTTTTCTTGACCTTTACACACAGACTATTTTTAGAGGGCAGTTGTGTAAAGAATGACTTGGCAAGGAGACTCTGAGGTCATCCAAAAGTTTTGCAAAAAAAAAAAAGATTCAAACAAAAAATTAAAGATAAAAACCTCTATTTCCTTTTAAAAACAACAGATATGTTGTTTTGCTGATTAACAAGTAATGAACAAATAAGCAAACTGTAGTCTGTAGAGCAGTTCAGGGAGGAGAGAGTGGTCATATTGGGTTTAGAACATGGTGGAGGAAGATGTTAAATTTCACTACTTGAAAGATGTAAAGTCAGAACTTGGAGAATATTATTTCCTAACTATATCTGAGAAAATTGAAATCTATCATGAACAAAGGCCTGTTGATGAGGAAAATAGGAGAGGTCATTTTATCAGACACTTTGCTGGGCCTGAGACAGGAAAAAGAAAAAAAAAAAGAAAAAAGAAAAGGACAACAAACAATTTTCAGAGCTAAAGAGTGAGGATCTAGTATTTAGTAAAACTGTTGGTAATGCAATGGCTGAGATGGATGAAGAAGAGTTTTCTTGCTGGATAGGTTGAAATCAGCAAAGGAAAAGTGGCTACTGGGAAGTATCTATCTGCAGTGGGCCAGTGGGTGTTTCACATACCACCGTAGTATTTATACCTAATTCTAAAAATTAAACAAATGTAAGCAAAAAATTCCAACTAGCATAACCACAGTGGAGATAAACTGCTATTATAGTCATGCTGTTGAGATCAAAATTACACCCAGTGACTCCTTGACACTAGATCTGTTTTCCTATGGCAAACATCACTTCAGACTGGAGATACCTGTGTTTTTAACACTGAATAAAAGACTCCAACTTCCAATGCAATTTTCTTATCTTTCCTACTACTTTGTTAAGCTAGTATGATCTGGAAGTCCATGAACCTTTCATTTTTTCCTAATAAAAATAGAAATAGATTATTTCATTTTTATTTTTCTACCCATAACTGTGCATGTGTATTTAGATTTCGGGTAGCGATTCCTAGGTTGCTAATTCTGTTCTGGCAAGGGCTCAGGCACTTAATAGTGTCAGTGTCAGATTGATTTCAGGGAGGCCAGCTGGAGAACTTGGCTGGATATGGACACTTTGTTTGCAGAATCATCGAGTTTTAAATTAGGAAAGTCAAGGAAGTTACTCCAATTCAAAACTGTCTGGAGGGGAAAAAATATCATTTCTTTAGAGTACTATTCACACCCCATTCAATTTTGCACAGGTGGATTAGCTGTCAGAATTAGATGCCCTTGAATTTTAAGAGAGCAGTTCAAGGCTTTTAATTTTTTTCTAGAGCCCACATTAAGGGTTTAATAAAACACAACTCTCAAATTCAGGCAACTAAATTCAGTGCCAGAGGAGCAGATGGATAATCCAGTTTATGTTGAGTGATTTTATGTCACCCACAATACACTTAATTACTATATTAAGTCAAAAGGACTGTTCACTTAACAAAAAATCACTTTTTGATCTGCTATGCTGGAGGAAATCTGGGATAGCTCTGCTTAAGTCTGTGGAATGGAATTGAACAGATCTATACCATACCAGCATTTAACCTCTAAATTTAGTAGATGGAACTTGTATGGGAATTGCTAGGAATATGCCATATATATTCATAGAAATAAAGCCGGAAATGGAAGCTAAAAAAATGTTTAGCTAGCATCTACTGTAAATGCACTCTAAAATCTATTTACTTTTGAGGGAGGAGGAGTATGATTGTGCTGCATATCTAATACTTGTTTGAAAAGTTTTTTTTTTTTTTTTTTTTTCAATCCTGTAACTCATGTCTTTGCAGACTCAAATCTCTCCTAGGCATGAAGCAGTCCTCAGGTACAGCCCTTGGCAGACATTGGCCCAAAGCATTAATTCAAACTTCTGAGTGTTACAATAACTCAGATAACAAATGGTTTGAAATGAAGTGTCACTTTTAAATTGCTTTTGTGTAGATGTTCTTTTCCTTAATTCCCACCCCCGTAGTTAGTGAGGTGAGCTTATTGAATTGCTTGCCAATTCTGTTAAGAGCAGATGGAATGAAGCAGGATAAAGGCAATATTTCAGCGAGGCTCCCATGCATTGGCTCCTACCACCCGATGCCATTATCGACTTACATTTTACAACTCCGCAGCTCTGGCCATCAGTGGCTTGAATTATAAAGAGGTTGAACAACTTGGCTTGAATGCCAATAATCAATAAGGGTGCTTATCCGGCTTAATAAGAATAAAGTGTTGCCCTTGAAACAGCATAATGTGGCAACAGTCAAAGTGAACTAGGAATATTTATTTGGTACGTATACTAAATCTATGTGTGTTCGTATGAGTGCATGCATGTGGGTATGCACACATTTTTGTTAAGTATTTCTTTAGCCCTTTCTTAACAATATGAATTCTTCTTGCATGTCTTTCTTATTATAATGCAACTAAATTAATTTTTTTGAACATTCCCATTTTAAAAGCTTATGTTTTCCACTTAAAGAAAACTTCTTTTTCTATATATAACTGGATTTCAAACTCCGTTTTTCTGAAGTGCAGTCTTTCTCTCTGTAACAAACTGATGAAACAAAACAGATGGAATTTTTGAAGTGTCCCCTCACAGTGGGCCATCCCTTCCTCTAAAGCCTACAATCAAATCCTCTCTGGCTTTATTTAGGGCACATACCTGACTTTTGTGTAATCCTGATCCTATTCATATGATAAACGTTTATCATACTACATGGAAAGAATAAATATTCTCATCAAAAAACTTTAGTAAATAAATACAGATAACATCAAGATAAATCCATCTCTGGATTCCTACATGTCAATGTTTTAAGAAATAAAACACATCATTTTTAGTAAATAAAATGTGCAAGGAACCATCTCTGGCGTTCAGACTGGTTTGCTTGGCTCACTGGCTAGACTCCTTCTGGTGAAAGTGGCTTTCTCCAACCATCTCTTTGAGAGTTGTCTCAAGCATTTCCTACGAGACTGTATTCACCAAGCCCGTATATCTGGAGGACCAAGCTAGCAGTAAAGTGGTAGTAAAGAAGTAGCAAAGTAGTAAAGTCTTTACTAGTAGTAGTAAAGACGGCTGTCTAACACTGCTGGGGCCATCCTCTGGACTTTTTAGTTTTCTGATATAGATGCAGCTGGCTGAATTTTGATCTTCAAATTTTTGGTTTTGCTTCAGAAAATCTTTTCAACTTCAGACCAGTTTCCACTGCACATATATTTCAACTATATTTATTTTTGAAGTTATCAGGAGCTGCCTAGCCTGGTTGACAAGAGTCAGAAGACAGTAAGTTCAAGGAGACATGGCAGCTACCTAAAACATTCATCTTTAACGATGGTCTGTCCCTGGTATTGCTGAGGCTTGCTGATTGGGGTAGATGTCTGCGGGACCACTTTCCACTTTCCTGTATAGATAGAAATCTTCCATTTGTAATCTGTATTTTAGCAGCAAATTCTAAATACTAAAAGCCTGGCATGACAAACTCCCTCTAATAGCAGTAAAAACAGAAGCCAGTATGTGCTACATTAACAATAAAGCTTGTTCTCTGTATCCCAGGAGTTAGTGTGAGAGCGTTTGCTTTGGCTTGCCACTGAGTGTGATAATGACAGACTCTGTTCTTGGCTGTGAGCCTGTTCTATATTGCTTCCTCCCGAGTGAATAAGTGCAGCTTCACTGTGGAAATCCAATGTCCCAGAATCACGCTGTTGTGTAGTAGTTTCTGTGGACTGGAATCAAACATGCATGTTTTAATGTTTGTTCATGCTGTTTTTAACCCTCCGCTTCTTTCCTGATAGATTTTTATTGGAGAAATATCCATGTATTTCATAAAGTCGACCCGAGAAAGTCTAATTATTCAAGAAAAAACTATTTTGACTGGAGAGTGCTGTTACCTGAACCCACTGCTTCGAAGAATAATACGTTTTATAGGTAAGCATATTTAAGCACAATTACTTTGGTCCCTGTTTGCACAAAACCAGAACAAAAGATCATAAAGGTCTGCAGCACAAAATTAATTAAGCTGTGAAATCTTTGCAGGCATCTTCCACCTTAGAGGGATAGTCCCCCTTGGGATTTGCAAGGTAATGTTTGAAATGTACCATATCATGCTGTGTGGAGCTCATTTATATCCTATTCTGCTGAGCTTAATGCTTCTTCTGGACTCCTGAAGAAAAGTTATGCTGATCAAATCCTTATATGAATAATTCCATCACTGCTATTCTGCGTAAGCTACGCATTTTACTTACAAACCTGTACTCAGCAGCCCATCTCTTTGGCATTTTTCTTTTCAATACTAATTTTAAGACCTAAAATACCAGTATGTAATGTTCAGCATAGTGTAGTGTAAAAACACCTGGGTTCACCATGGAATTAAATTCTTATTTGTATTCTAATTGTTTTGTTGTTGTTGTTGTTGTTAGAGATTTCATTGGGTTAATTGCTGAGAGACTAATGAAGAAATTCTATCACTGAGTTGTTTGGAGGTTGGTGTATATGATCGTTACAAAGAAAGAGCTGTACCTTTTTTGCTAATCTTTTTTAGTGGAAAAATGCCTATGAGATCTCGCTGAGGCACCATCTCATGGCTCTTTCACAGTGGGAAGAGGATCAGCATTGCAGCTTGCATCGCTTCTGTGGCACCGACAGAGCATGTGGTTGTTCCATCAAGACTTCTCAATTTTCAGCCTTTTAAAGTTGTCCAGACCTCCCGTCTGGGTGTTTAGAAATAAGGAGCAGTGTTTGCTCATTTACTGCTTGCCTCTAGCACCGGGGTGAGAGACGGCAGCTCTGAATGGCTCATGAAAGCGGCTCTGACTTCGTTCCTTCTCACTCATTCTTGAAAGGGCTCGAGCTGGTGCTTGGGGTTAGATGGATTGCTGGCATATTTCAGAGGTACATGTTGTTTCCCACTGACAAGGAAGACCTTTAATTCACAGGGAGTCATGGTACCTCCCTCCCTGCTCCCTCTTAGGCTCGGAGCATCCTTGTGTGCTGCCCATCACAGAGAGCGGTGCCTCAAGTCACAGTCTCTGATAAAAGAAACTACTGAGTAAAAATGCTGCAAATTGCTGGATCTCCTCTTCCTTATCACTGCTGAATTTGTGGGTTTTATCTGGAAAAAAATAGGGCTGGTCTGAGAACACTGAGGGTCATGCTGCTCCCGTGGAGTGTCCATGGGGTTTGACTACATCTCTCCTGCTGTGAAGTTTCTCATCTCCAGCAGATTTATCCTGTGGGGAAGAACCATTTTTTCTTCTTCCCATCTCCCGTAGAAGGAGCGCTGAGAACACCAAAGGACAAGAAGAACAAACACACAGAGGGGCTAAGCCTGAGAAAGAGGCACCTGCATGCTCCCCACTTTGGGGCGGCGCACAGGGACTATTCCTAGCTTCTCCATCACGTGGCCAAGTAAAACAGCATTTCACCTTGCCCTGTGCTGGGAATGGAGACAAGCCACCCATGATCCCGTACTCAAACCTGGCCTGTGTGCTGCTAGTGCAAATAAAAGACACTGAAATGTAATTAAAAATGAAATACCCTTGAACTTCACATAACCTCTAGGATATATTGATGGATAGTAAACTGCTATTAAGAGGGAAGCTGGGTACCGGAATCCACTTGGCCACTCAGGGCTTTTTGGCTGTTCCAGCACATTCAGCATGTTGCAAAATCCTAATCAAATAGTTTTGCCTGCAGGGTCAGCACTAAAAGAGCTTAGACCGGGGAGGCTAAGCACTTGCCGTGTATATTTTCTTATAGTTATCTCTTTCTATGCTGCTTTTATTTTAATTAGCTTTATTCTTAAGCTTTCATACTCTTGTTTCTCTCCTGATAGAGGAAGAGGGGGCACCAGTGGACCCTCAGAGGGTAGCAAAATATGAACCTTGCTGGAGAAATCAATTTTGGCTCTATAGCTTTATTTATCTTCCAGAGAGAAAGTTAACCTTATTAGAAATTGCTTAAAATGTCAGTTTAACTGTACTGATGTTTTGTTTGCTTTTTCTGTGCCTGAAACCTTCTCCCCACTTGTACAGTAAAGTGAAGTTTATTGAAAAGTGGCTGAAATAATTAATGAAAAGAATTAAATAAAACTGCACTTTGTTTTCATTGAAACTGCAAATGCATATGGAAGTCTTAACTCTGACTGACCATCTGTGGCTGATTAGGGGTATTAGCTTCACACAGTTGCTTGTTTCAAAAACCCAGAGGATAACTGGATGCTTGGCTGTGCAGAGCCTACCAAGTTGCTCATATGTGCACTCCTGTGCAAGTATCTCCCCTTGCTAAAAACAATAGCTGTAAGTTACAGAATTGATTAAGCAGTTTATCTCCCAGAAAATCCTAGCATTTGTTGCAAAGAAGGTTGCTGCCAGTCTAGCCTTAGTTACTTGCAATGTTCTCTTCTGATAATGTCTTTCATCTGGACATGTGAGCATGAGTCTTCAGTGAGTTCATTAAAAGAATAGGGATTGAGCTCCCTGGAATAGTGCTTTATCTCATCAGGAATCACAGTTGGTGTTAGGAGGATAATCACAAGGAGATGAAGGTGCCTTGGAGCTCTCTTTTCTCCAGATTTAGAAAGGCAAAGGTGCTTCTTGTCCATCCATGACTGTAAGCAGATATGCTGGGAGAAAACAAAACAAAACAATGTTTTAAAAGCAGTAACCTAACTGTGCTTAACCTACAGCACGCAGAAAATTATAACTATTTCTTTGAATCTTCACTCAGACTTTGTAAGGGAAGAGAAATAAAAAAGAGAAGTTCCAAATTATCTCTCTTTTTAGTGTGAAAAGTAAACATAATTGTCATAAAGTTTCCATAGGATCTGTTGGCTTTGACTGCTAGACTTGAGTCTTCTTCTCCCTGACCTGTATAGAGCAAAGCATTTTTTTTGCACTCTAATACTGATACAAAGAATTAAGCAACGCCCCCAAGCCCGTGATTCTCCTTAGATGCTGACAATGCATTATTTTTCTCAATCCTACCACAGTGATCTAACCCTAAGCTACGCTCTAAGGTTCTTTCCTCCTCAGTTTAATGATGTTTTTGAAGGTGGATCTTAATTTTACCTAGTTCTTTGTCCACAGAAATGGGAACCAAAATTTATTCTTTCTTCCTGGCCCAGGTATGGGTTCTGCACTGCGGCAGAGCGCTCTCTTTGTGGCAGAGCACTAGCTCTCGACTTGGCTCAGTATCACAAGGAAGAAGCCAGCTTAGCCTGGAAACATCAGTCTTTGTTATCTGTTGTAACTTAGGCCATTTTCCTCTTTTATAACCCTTTCCAGGGACATTAATTGTGAAGCTTTACAGGTAAAACAAATGGTGTGTGATTGCTTTGGAATACCTTTTTTCTCTGTCTAAAACTGGGGCTGCACTGCTATTCTCGAATCATTTCATCTCTACTCTCTCTCCTCCCTATTCTTCACAGTAGTTGAATTACAGATCTCTTATATCAAAATTCACAGTTTATGTACTTGATCTTTAAGAAACCAGGGTGTAAGACTGACTGATTTTTTCTTGGGTCTTTGCCTCTTCTCCATATCTGCCCACTTGAGTAGAGAGAGATTTTTTGCATTTTTATTCACCATTATTTGTGGTAGTTTCCCCTTCTGTACCCACGTTAACATCTTGCCATCTTGCATTTGCTTCCTTGTTCTACTTCAACATTAGTATTGCAAATAGAGGCTCTAAATTTATCTAGGTTTATTTAGCAAATGGACTCTCTGAAGATATTAGTCAAAATGTCTGTATACAGCAGCTCTAGTCCCCCCTGGATCATGAATGAAAATCTCACTGGCTCAGCTTGGGAGGTACATTGTGTTGCTTTTCAATATATTAGCTTTCTAATCCATGTGATTAAGTTGTATACCTGCAGAACCATGATAACACACAAGTAGCCTCTCTCCAGGTCAGATATTTAGAAATGCAACATGCTACATTTTTTTTTTTTTTTGACAATGACCTTTATTTTGCAGTTGCATAATTTGCAATTAATAAATCAACTTCCACTGACAGATTAATTTAAAGCATGGCAGTGGGCAGCTAACTAATGAAATTAAGGTATTGTTTAAGCAAATTAAGGCTTTATTTCAGCAAATTATGGTTTACAAGATTTATACACACATTGAGTTTATTGAAATAGGGCAGATAAAGAAATCTACTGTCAGTTCTCTAGGCAGCTTCAGGATGTAGTTGGCTCAGCCTTATCATTCTGTCTGCCTTGGATCTGCAGTTCACTGTAAAGCAGTGTGTGTCTGTTATTAATTGGCTGTCTTTCAGAAGGGCTCATGTCGAATTCGTGCTGCCTCCAACTCAAACTGCTGCAGCTGCTCCCTAGGTATCCTTTCTTACCAGTGAAACAGATCATTGTTCGGCGGACAAATCAAATCTTACTACTCTCTTTTGTGCCAGGCTCTGAGCTGACTGTTGCCTAGATGAAAACTGATAGACAAGAAGCATAAAAGAAGAAAGAAATCCTGTTCATGGTCTTAGCACTCTGGTATTCTTTTGCACTTGTACTCGAATTTGTTCTTGTATAATCAGACCATGCATCTTCCTACATAGGGAAGGGACATTCTCCAGGCAGGATGTTCACTGCTGAAGCAGACCCAAGAGCTGACAGATTGCTGGAGTCATTTGCAGTGAGAGGTCTTTACTGATCTGCATGATTGGCTTTGATTCCAGTCATGGGTGGGATCAAGTGATGAGTGCTTGGAAGAAGATGGCAGTAGACGTGGTATCCTTGATGCTGGTATCCCTACAACTCTGACAAAAGTCCCTGTGTCCCCCCTTAACTGCAAAATGGCATAATGATACAGATTTCCTTTAATAACAGCCTTTAAAATCTAATGATGAAATGCTCTTTAGCAGAGTTCAGGTCATGGTGCAATAGTGGTTTAATTGGCTGCACATAAAGACCATTAGAGCAAACCTTCAAGGATGGTGTGAGGATCAGCATTCCTGTAGAACCAGGAGTCTTGAAGACTCCCTGCATTTGAACTTTAATTGTCATTAAAGAACATAGTATGTGTGTATGTGCGCACATCTGCATGTGTAATAAATAAGCTTTTGAGTAAGTCGAGTATGACAAATTCAGACATTTACTGGATATTGGGAAATGGAGGAGTATCTAAATAAATATACTTCCAAGAAGACTAGGAAACTGACCTTGAAGACAACTTCTTATATTCCATGAGTCCTACAGTTCACTCTTTCTTTGTCATGTCACTTTAGGTTTCATGTTTTTTTTCTTTAATAAAGGTTTCTACATCCTCATTCTTCTTTCCACTAAATGACTTCTCAATTCTGTCTTCCCAATACCTTTTCAGCAATTATTCTACAACTCCTAGTCTTTTTTGTTTGTTTGTTTTTATTTCAAATAGGTGTCATTTTAAGTGCCCATACTGATGAAGGTTTCCGTGGAGTCAACAGGCAGCTGCAGTCACTGATGTCAGAGAGATTCAGTACAGGGGAAGCTTGAGCAAAAACTACCAGGGGAAATAATAGGATGGTACTAAAGCTACAGTGAGAGAGGTGAAGCTGGACTGTTCTACAAGGCAGTTATCTCTGTCAAGAGTCAACAACAGGCATAGCTGGAGGTGGCAACACAGGGAACCCAGGACCTTGAAGACCATTGGAGCTGCATCTCAGCAACAACCCATCAGCATTGGGCTATTGCTTGGAATATTTCTTGGCCATGACCTAGGGGTGGGTAAAAGCAGGCAAATTCTAAATTGAAGCATTCAGAGTTGAAGCTGCTGCAGAGTTATATTATTCTTCCAAGGAAAATGTTGATTTGGGTGTATTGGAGCTGGGAAGATTTAAACTTTTGCTACTTGTTAAAGGCCTCTCTGTGCAGCTGGATTACCTGTTGTGTGTGGGTTAGGGGCCTTTTATAAATGAAATCAACCCCTATACATCCTATCTCCCGGTAACCAACCATACAGGCTGCATTTTGCAGGCACTTTTCCCCTTGTCCCTGTCACTATTACTGTCTTCTCTCAGTAAATGCTGCCTTTTGGACTAAGCCTAATTTCCCAGTTTTCTTGGTTAAGGTTGCAGAGCTACAGTAAGGGCTGCTCCTTAGCAGAGGGAAATCACCCCGCTGTTAAACCCAAGCATCCAAGACTGTGCGAGGTACACCTACTCCTGCTCTCTTTCTCTCTGAGGTATTTTATCGCAAACTTCAGCTGTATGAAACTGAAGAGCTAGAGCTGCTTACTCTTCAGAGAAGCCTTTTGGCTATGATTTGCCTGCCTCTAAAATCCTGACAACCATGTCACTGCATTCATGTGCTCTAGTCAGTGTAGCTGCTGCAGGCCTTTGAACAAAGCCATTGAACAGATGCATTCCCAAGGTGTAAAAACCATCCAGGGATTCACCATTAACGCCCCGTTTTGCTGATGTTACAATCTTTCCAGTAAGCAACAGTCAGCTCTACCTGAAGGCCTCCTGAGAGCACCTGGTGTGTGATCAGTACCGTCTGCAAGGGTTAAAGCTTGTTGACTAAATTTGTTGCTTCGTACAGCCAGGATTTTCATAAGGCACAGTTTGGCAGAGCTGCAGGAGAGGATTACATGGATCAGTTTGTAGCACAACTGAAAGCGTGATAAATGTTTCCAGCATAGCTCGTTATGCTGTAGCTAAGGGACTGAAGTCCTCAACAGATGAGTCGGGGCCAACACTTCTGGTGCTACCAAACACTGAGCCAATGCAGTTGTTGAAATTTCCCTTTTTTTTTTTAGAGAAAATAATTTGAAACATCTTTGCATGCATGAAATTTTTCAGAAATGCTATGGTTCCTGACTCGCATTGGATTATACATGAAAGATCATGGGACTTACCTCAGTATTTCATTTTTAGATTTCCCTGCAGTATTGTAAAGGGCAGGGTAATAACCATCATTCTCATTCTCACAGTACATCAAGAAGGTGCTATCTAAAGCAAGCTTTGCCAATGGTTTTTAACAATTGTCTCCAAAGGGAGTTTATGAAATAGTGTTCATCTCTGGAGTTCATCTCCCTGGGGAGCCGATATGATCCCAAGTGAGGCACGTTCCCTGATCTCCTACCTTAGCCATGGCCAGCTTTTTATTACCGTGGTCACAGATCAGGTCACGAGACAGCAAGTGGATACACTTTACCATTTTCTGGGATGCAATTCTACCTTGTGGCCTGAAGCTTTGGTAATAAACTCATCCTCAAAATCACCTTCACTGTAGCATTGCTCCTTCCTTCTCACATAGAAGTATTTATTTTGATGCAAAACATTTCCCATTGCATTATATTGCTGAATCCCTGATATCTTTGTTTCTCAGACCATAAGAGTCTTTTTCTGTATTTCTTTCTTTTTAACATAGTACAGATAAGCAGTGAAATTATTATAACCATGTTGTTGCCAGCACTTGGGATTTTGTCACAGCCCTTCTAAGATTAGCTGTTTTCCCTGGAGCTTCAGCTCTTGGTTTCATTTAAATACACGACAATCTCAGTTTATTTATAATTTGAATGACTTTAACCTACAGAGCTATAGGGAGGGAAAGGCAAAAATATATGATCCTAACATTTGCAGACCATAATAAAAGTATTTATTTATCCTAAATTTTCATGTTACTGTAGTCCACCTTAGAGATTGGGTAGTGAGAGAGGGGAGCTGATTTACTCTTTTGAAACATCTGTTTGTCTATCTGCAGACCTGCTGTTCTGTTCCTTCAGTGTATGGGCAGCATACATGACTAGAGATCCTTGTGTACATTCATAGAAGCTGTAGCAGATATTTGTAACACTCATGTGGGAGTCAGTGGAGAATGTGGCAACTAGAGGATGGAGTAAGGGCATTCCATGACCCTGGATATGCCTCTGGGTTCAAGGGCATGTATCCTCTTGTAGCATTTGAGGATATGTGATCCTACCAACACCGGCTGAACTGCAACTGTGTGAGAAGCATTTCCTGCTGCAAAGCATTAGGATATGGCCCAAAGAAACTGGCGAATATTGCCAGATCAGGTTCTTAATTTTTCAGCATCATAACAGACATCCAAAATCTATAAGCTATTTGACAGCAGCTAGTCATCTTAAGACAGTACTGTGTCTCAGCTATTCCACTACTACTTTATAGTCCTTTCAAGACCGTTTTTTGACCCATATCTGGTAAAAAGCATAAATATTTTTAATAAATTGTGTACAGGAAGCCTGATTGGTCTGAGCCTTTGGTATAGTAAAATATCTACAGACATAGAGATGCTGAGTTTTCAGTGAAATCAGTAACTCTCAGGTTCTGCTCAGAGCTTGCATCACAAAAGTACTTAGGCACGTGCTTAACATTTTCAGCCTGATTTTAAGTCCTTCTCAAGTTGCTCAGTTAAGCATCTCTTAGAGTCAAGCATGGCCTCTTCTGTATCACGCCTTCGAAGCAGGACTGTGATCTTGATAGGGGACTTTTCTGAATAGTTGCTGCAGGGTTTACTTCCTTGCCTCTCATTATTTCTTTTCCTTTCAAGGACCAAGATTATTTTAAACATCGTTGAGTAATAATTGCTTTCCACCTTTCCTTGCAGGAGTTTTTGCATTCGGACTTTTTACCACTGACATATTTGTAAACGCTGGCCAGGTTGTGACCGGGAACTTGGCTCCTTACTTCCTGACCGTGTGTAAGCCCAACTACACAGGAAACGATTGTCGCACCCATCACCAGTTCATAAACAACGGGAACATCTGCACGGGGGATGTGGAGGTGATTGAGAAGGCGAGAAGATCCTTCCCATCCAAACATGCTGCGCTGAGCATCTACTCAGCTTTGTATGCCACGGTGAGTGCCAGTGATGCCTGCTAGCTTCTACCAGAGTCGTTTTCTCTGCATCCAGGTGGGGATTTTTTTGCTGTTGTTTTTGGTTTGGAGTTGTTCTTGTTGTGTTTGGGTGTTTGATTTTGAAGAAAGAGAAGATTGTTATGTTTGTGGATTCTTCTCCTTTGTTTATCCATGGGAGGAAATCACCTTCTCTCTCTGTTTTACCAGCCCCAGTCTAAATAAATACAATTCATATTCCTTTAGGGTCATCCTCTGATGTGGAGGAATGAGATCTTGTCTTTTCTACTGATTTTCTCTTGGGTCTGGGAGTAAACAAGTAACCTTTTCCCCTTCATTCCCCTGTATCCACAACATTACCATGAAGTTGATGCTCACATGGCTCCTGGATTTTTACTATTTCTCTTGTTGTTCACTTTCCACGTATTGTTGAACATATAAAATGTAAGTTGTACCATTACAACAGGAGACCAAACAAGACTGAATTTTACTTCTCTTATTTAGGAACTGAATTCCTCATACAAATGTTTGAATAAAAGTCACTCCAAGAATGGTAAATAAATGACGTAATATAGAGAGAAATGGATCCCCAGGTCACAACTTGAGAAAGGCAATCCTACAATCCTGTCAGGAAAAAAAAATCTCTCTTTAAAAATTTATTGATTTTTAAACTGGCTGCCCTGTTTTGTTTTCTGAATAAAGTTCATGTAATGATTTGAAAAGTGACCCAAGAATCTTGCTTACAAGAGCATGCTGACCCAGGTCACTTACATCACCAAGACCTTGGTGATGTTGCCAATAAAATCCAAGCTCTGATTTGACTGCAGTCTGACTAGGTATTCATCCCCCAAAAGCCTAAAATAAGAAACTAGCAAGTCTAGTTATAAGTCATTAGCATTTGACTTTTGCTTTAAACTTAATAAATTCTCCTGTCTTTAATTTTCTGCATATTTTACACTCACTTTGGTAGCAGGTGAATAAAAGTTCATATAATTACTATGAGATATAAATGCCACGCCTCTGCTGTTTTATTTACTGTGTGTTTGCATTGAATTTTCTGTGAATTATGGCAGAAACATAAATTGTTAAGTCCTTTAATCAGGGTGTTGGGAATTATTTGCAAATATTTAGTGGGCATTATCTCCAATCAATAAAATTCCATATGTGAAAATCAGCTCCCTGAAAAATGAATATTGTTGTAGCAGGTGTTTGCATCATCACGAAATCACAGACATCTGCTCCAAGGTTGGGCTTGGTCCTTGTTTTGCTCTACCCTTGCAGTATTGGCTTAAGTAGCATCCTTCCACCTACTTCTGCCCAGCTTCCCTTGATGACTGGAAATACAATACTTCTCTGAACAGCTGAATCTCTGAATTGCCAGGATTGCAAGGGAATATTGGTCTTTTCTTGAAACAAATTCCCAGTTGTTCTGCATTTTTGAGCCCTTGTCTTTCAAGGTACACCATGTTCTCTGTCCACTTTATTGGAGGGGAGTGAACATTGCAACAAGCCCCTGCCTCACAGAACTGAAATTCCTCCCCATCCTTTGTTGCAGATGTACGAGTGGTAGGGGAATGCATCTGTTTTTTAAGGATTAAGACAGGACTGTTACACCCCACAGATTTTATGCAGTCCAAGCCATTTGAGTGACACCCAGGTCTTTTCCATTCCGCTCTCTAGGATCAAAAGTGCTATCATTGCTCTTTCCTCTAGACACCAGTAGGATTGATATGAGCATAATACAGGAAACCAAGTGTTAGTCTGCTCAGGTCCAGCTTTGCTTAATAATTTTGCTGTGTTCAGTTCTGTGGGAAATGTCTCGCTGATTCTAACATCTATACTAGAGTGAGTTGTTAGGCATAAAATACAGGGGGGTTGGTTAGTATTAACTGTAGTTTGCATAAAGCCAAATGTTCTTGGCACGTAGCAAGAAAAATAAAAAAGGCATAACAGGAGAAGACAGGAGAAGGAAATCAGCGTAGACTCTGTCTTTCATCATTCAACCCACTGTTGGGGTTTGGGAATCTCTGCCACTAGAGTATCCATTGCAAATACCTATTTACTGATTTAATCATTAGCTGGGGACAGTGTTCCCAGTGTGACTGGTTTGGCATTGTGTGTGTTGTTTTTGTTTGTTTTTAATCTGGATTTTATGTTCACTCACTTCTGCTTGCCAAAGAAGCTGTGGAGAACCGAAAGTATCAGTTCTGTGATCTCCTCATGCTAAGATCTGTGAATCTCGTATGCCTAACTCAGGGGAAGGAAAGAACAAGCAGCAACCCTGGCTTCTATACTTAAAACACTATTAGAATGGTAACTAATGATATTTTATTAATCCTTCAATGTCAGATCAGGAAGAGATGTCAGTCACTGTTTGCTTAGTATGCACAACTTTACAGTTAGAGACACCTGCTTCTAGATATTTTTTCCTTGGGGAAATGATACTAGAGAAATATTTCTGAACTTATCAACAGTTCTAGCAAAAGCAAATAATTCTCCTGGAAGATAAAACCATATGGAATGAAAACCATATAGCCAAAGCCCAAAGAAGAATTCAATCATCAGGGTCATAACAGAGTCTTCAGTCATCAGTTTGGTAATATATTTAGGCTTTCTCAGTTGACCTCTTGCTTAGCAGCACCCACACGTAATGCTTTCCGTCACCTCCGTCTGTGGTCCACATTGCAGTGGACTATGACCTGGCTCCTGTTTACTCAGTTGCTTATTAATTAGATTAGAGGGATACAATATATTTGGACATTAAACTTTCAACATTTGGGAAATTCTGACTGGCACATAACACTGCAGCAAATCTGTTCTGCAGCCCTGGTCACTGTGACCCCACTTACATTCCCCTTGTTTTCTGCATTAACATCCACTGAGCAATCAATTAAGTTCAAGGCCATAGCACTTGGGCTTCTGCACTGGGTATCTAGGAGACTGCATCACATTCTACAACAAAGATTATTTTCAATGGCTCCTTTTCTCTGTTACTGCAGAAACCCCAACAGTAAGGGAAAAGATGGTCTGTAAAACTTGTCACATGATTTTCTGGTGGTGCTCTGAAGTTGTGAAGTGTCCAAGAAGAATGAATGATCACAAACCTTCCTCTCAAAGGGAGGGAGTTCTTCCATTCTACGTTCTGTACCATTATATAACACACATAATATATGTAAATAGATGTATTACATAAAAATATATATAGTCTACTTTAAACTTAGAAACCACATGTTTTGGAGATTATAAATGCTTTCGTGCCTTATAAAAAAGTGAGACACCTTTTTTTATACAACACATGATTGCTGCTATCACACATAATACATTACTAAATACACTGCTTGAGGGTATTGATAAGAGTGCAATAAAGAAACTAAATAGCATATTTATATAATTAAATCATACCTAATTTATTTTCATGCTTGATTTATTCTATTTTTCTCATATCTTTTTATATTCACTCCTTTCCCCTCTTCCACACATCAAATATCTGTTTTTGACGCACCTTTTGCAAGCAAATTTAACCCATAAATAATATTGTGGGAAATTTTCAGAAATATCTGCAGGATTTAGCAAGTCTAATACAAGTGCTTTTCACTGACATACTGGGCTTTTAAAAAGGACTTTTAAGTGAAGGGGCAAAGACGTGAGAATTTTTAGAAAAACCTTGACTTTAGGGACTAACGCAATAAAGATCAAAACACAGTGATCAGCAAGTCTGACCAGAATAGAGACTCTGACACAGACATTTCTGACTGGAGCTTGTAATTTATAGATGAGCTAGGGCACGTCTTCTGGGAAAACAGTCTGTCTTGTTTTAAAACCTCCTACTGATGGAGAATCTATCGCTTCCCCCTGGCAATCTGTTCTCATGGTTAATTACTGTTCTCATTGCTACAAATGTCCTCTTTACTACAAGTTTACATTTTCCTGCCGATGCACATGAAACTTAAAACAAATTGGCCACAGATCATTTATTATAAGGAGAGGTCTCTCATGGGCAGACCGAACATGCAGTTTCATCTCATACCTTTAAGAAAACAGGCCTGAATGGGTTGTTCTCTCTAGCTAGGATTTGCAGCTGTCTCAGCAGGGCTGTGTTGTTGCTTTAAAGAGCTGATTATTTTCCCTTGGTTGCTGTAAACTGCAGTAGTGATTGGTGGGGAATAGGAAAACAACCCAGCTCCCTATTGCTCGATTGAATTGACTTCTCCTAGAGGAAATACATACCGCGAAAGGATGGGCGGTAATTATTCATGAAGTGGCACTTCGTGTCTCTGGTATTATTTCCTATTGTTTCCGCAGAAGAAGCTTAAAGCGACTTTCACGAGAGTCAGGTGCAGCTCTACCTACCGGCAAAGCGTGAGGAAAGATTGCCGCCTAGTGCTCGGTCACTCTCTCCTTCCGAGGCATGCGCTGCACTCGGATATTTGGCAGCACAAAGCGAGTAGGAAACGCCTGAACAGCTTAGCCTTATTCAGTGTGCTAGTATAAACTGTAATTTCCCGATGCATAAACTGAGTTTGCCTTACAGTGGTATGCTCGGCAGCACTTCTGAGGGTAGAAGGGTTTGTTTCCCCAGGCAAAGGCCTTTTTTATTTTTAATAGTAATTTCTATTTTCTGCAGGTGACAGATAACAGCTCCTTGGTTACAGTGCTTGGTTCCCTATTGTTGCGAGTGGTCACATCCCATCACTCTTATCTTAAAATCAGCTTGTTAGGCGGGAGCTGCTTGGGGTGCTTCTTCCCCAGAACAAAACCTTCCAACTCCAGTTGTTTTGTAGCCCTGAAAAAAATTCACTGACCAAAACAGAAGTGCTTCTGTGCTGTGCTTCTGATTAAAGTGGTTCCTCACTAAGCTCGCATTCTCAGTCACATGGGCCAAATACAGCTATCATTTAGTTTATCACTGCAGTTGCCCGGCATGTGAAAGTGTAGTTTTGCCTAGGTAGAGGTCAAGAGGCTGTTGAAACTGCCTTCCCTGGGCAGCTTCTCTAGCTGCGCTCTGTCTCATCAGGAGGTTGCGCTAGAAGAAGGGAGGTTTCCTTTCTCCTCACAGAATTACATACTGCAGTAGTTTCTAGGATGGACAGCAGCCTGTGAGGGGAAAAACTAGCTGTATGGAGGTTTGCTCGTACAGCCAGGGAAAAGAATAAAGACAGTGAGAAAGCTGGAGTAAAACAATTGTTCTGTGCACAACAGCAAAAGAGAGGAATACACAAAAGGCAACGGGCATTGTCCTTGAAAAAGGACATCATTTTTGTCTAGATCTAAAAAACATGTTCATCATCCAGCCCACAATGATCTTTGTGTACATGGCTCATGAAGAGCGGTACAGAAATTAAAAAATAGCAAAATAACTGCTTGCTGGCCCGAGGTTGCCAGTTATCTCATGGGGTGCTGGGTTTGCTCTTCTGCATTCGTTAGAGGACTCAGCACCCACAGCAGCAAGCCACTCGATGAGGATGGTGACAAACGCAAGGGACAGGCAAACCCTTAGGAGCACCTTTGCCTGAGGGAAATCTGGGGGCAGCCTGACCCCAGCCAGGGGTTGTAGCCAAGACTGGCAGCATGATCCTGCACCCTACCCTTAGCTGTTAGGCTGGCAGGGAAAGAGCGGGACGTGCAGGTCTCCCTCTCCGAGCTCAGCACCTCTCGTGGCCATGCTCTGCCCTCTCTGGAAATGAAATCCTTCCAGAGCTGGTGAGATCTGTGGCCTCTGGATGGTGCTTTCAGGGTTCCCTGCACTTGTGTGACTGCAGATGGAATTGTCCAGAAGAATGCAAGATCCATCTTCTGACTGTTAACTGCTGGAAAAAAAAGGGGGCAAAGAATAGAAATACTGCCAACTTTGGTGAATTTCTTTATATATATATTTATATATTTATGTACACCATATATTATTTTCTTTATGACTAAAGTAGCATCTTTTGATGTCAAAAAAAAAAAAGAAAGAATTGTTTCCATGGCTTTAAATGCTTTCATTAAGGAGCAGAACAGGTTCAAATCTACACTATGTGGTTCAGATTCATTTACCACCTAAACAGTAAATATTCAGTGAATTTTCTAAATGAGTCATTCTGATTCTATGTCATGTATGGGAGGCAATATGCCATCTCTGTGCATGATGGAGCCTCCTTTTTTGGGACAAAAAAAAAATGCTATGTAGTTAGATGCATTTGTTTTGTTACCTAAGCTTTTTAATTCATGAAGGTGTTCACACTTCTTTGCTGAAAGGATTTTATTATGTTTCTTTGCCATTAATCTTTGTATATCATATATTATTCTCATTTTGTGACTCTGGAATTAATGACTGGCTGCTAATTTTGCCCCGCATGTTTCACCCTTTTTGTTAATGCATTTAAAATCATATATATAAAAAAAAAGTGGTGTATATTAAGCAAGATTTCTGAGCATTTTCCTAATCAATATTATTTAAAATAAATCATTCTCATACTCTGTTTTTTCTTTCACCTTGCAGAGAAAATGTCTGTAGTTATTTCCCTTAATGTCAAGAATCTGTTTTTTGTACTTCATGGATGCTAGGTACTATATCATGTGTGCATCCCAGAACTGAATATATAGGAATTGAACTTCAATTTTTGACTCATTCAGTCATGAATTCAACATGTGCATGTTTCCTGGCATATGAGCAAGCATTTGTACAGTATATGAAGTCAAGGGATCTGAACCTCTCCATACTAAATCAGAAACTCTACTGTGAAACTGCAGTTGAGTGAGTACAGGACATCCTGAAACATCGCCTCTCAGTAACTATTTTATTCTCTTAAAAACATTCTCTGACTTAACTTAAATCTCTTCTTTTATTTCTCAATGCTTTTCTGTGAACCACGTATTTTATTTCATCCTGACATAGTATATGTCTGGGTGGAAAAGAGTTTGGTTTCTGGCAGAACATCTTTTCATTTGTGGTTTCTCCTGTGTTTCAGATGTACATCACAAGCACAATAAAAACAAAGAGCAGCAGGCTAGCCAAACCTGTTTTGTGTTTGGGTACCCTGTGTGCTGCATTCCTCACCGGCCTCAATCGAGTTTCCGAGTACCGAAACCACTGCTCGGACGTGATCGCAGGCTTCATCTTGGGGAGCGCAGTAGCTCTGTTTCTGGTAAGATTATCACTCATCCCCCATTCTTTTCTTTAAAAATTATCTCAGGTCAAACAGTTCTTTTTTTTTTTTTTTTTTTTTNTATTCTCTTCTTTCCTATCACAGCTGATGAACCCATTTCCTAAAAATTAATAGTTGCCTCATCATCAAATTGGATGTATCATCAGAGAAAATTCTCATATGGAATTATGATTTTAATTAATAATGATGGTGGGATCTTATTCATATATTCACTTGTATTTCAAGATTATTTTAGTTACAGTGTTGCTTGGCCTGTGCTGGAAAAGATGGTCTAAGGATGGAGGAGATTTGAACTAATTCAACAGAGATCCTGGCTCCATTTACTCAAAATATACCGTAAAGCTGTACACTATATAGCAATGAGCACTTTAACTACATACATGACTTCCTTACCTTTGGAAGGGTTCGGTAGTGTGATTTTAACAGACCATCCATAGTTAATAGTAGAAATAGGGGTGAGAGAAACCTCAGGAGGTCATCCAGTCTACCCAAATCCCCTGAACGCAGCAGGGATCAATTTTCAAAGATTTCTTACATCCATCCATCCATCCATCTTCTTCCTTCCTTCCTTCCTTCCTTCCTTCCTTCCTTCCTTCCTTCCTTCCTTC
>VWPW01000067.1:247685-301335 GCA_013389825.1 Crypturellus undulatus
CTCTCCACCTCCCTCCTTCCTTCCTTCCTTCCTTCCTTCCTTCCTTCTTCCTTCTTTCCTTTTCTTTTTTCCAGGGTAAAACAGAAAAAGAAAAAAGATTTCCAATCTTAAATAACCTACTCCAGTGCTTCCCTTCAATAAATAGATGTTGATATCTCCTGATTTGGACGTCTTTGTCTTTAAATAAGCATGTTACTCTTTTCCTGATTCCCAGTAGCACAGGCAGTTTAAGTCTAGGCCATATAATATAACAGGCAATCACCCTATACATCTGGTCAGGACAATTCATATGGCCCCGTCTCCCGTTTCCAGCAGTGACAGCCTGCTCACAGTCCATTTGGTGGAAGAAGTCCACTGGGAGCTCCATGCTGGGAGCTGCCAGCAAAGCTCAGCACAGGGAAAGAGCCAGCAAGGAGCTGGCCGCGGGCATTGCTGTGGCAGCGGATGAGTCAGTGCCTAGGTGTGCTGGTTCCTTTCTGTTGCTGAGTCCCAAGAAGTGATGTGCAGAGTTAGCCTCACTATCGTCACCGTGTGCATGTTGGGCTTGGTGTCATCCAGATGTGAGGTGGATTCAGACGCTAAATGTGCTTTTTTCACAGTCTGCAATTGATGGTCAGGGTCTCAAAGGAGCTGGTGGATGGAAAACACACCACAGGGGTTAGTCCTTGGTTCTGTGAGGATGATGCAGACTCCTCCAGATAAGGAGTAGAACTGAAATCTCATGTTTTGTACTTTGCTAAAATGGGCGGTTTTGATATGTTAAGTGACAATGAATACCTGAGACAACTGCTAGGAATTCCAGTTAATTCCTGAAGTTGAACATGCTAACCTTGCTATTTTGATTTTTTTTTCCTCCTGCATTACATAGGGGATATGTGTTGTGCATAACTTTAAAGGCATACATGGAACTCCTTCTAAACCGAAGCCTGAAGACCCACGAGGAATGCCGCTAATGGCTTTTCCAAGAGTGGAAAGCCCGCTGGAGACACTGAGTGCACAGGTACTGTACATCCACCCACCCGGGTTATCACCAAGAGGGCCAAGCTTCTGGCAGAGTGAAAATTAGTTGTGTGCAGGACTGCAGAGGGGGCTGGTGCCGTTACTAACACAAAATCCAAAGTGAGTCTGCATCAAGCTTAGTCTGTTTTTAATGTGTTCAGGTACATTTATCCCTTATCCAGTGCACTAGACCTTCTGTCCCCATACATATTCAAAGCCAAAGCAGTAAGATTTTATGCCTCTGCATATCTTTTGTGGTAACAAACTGTCACTTACAAGAACAGTAAACTGGAGAAAAGTACAGGTAATCCTAATTATACTTTGAGACACTCACAAAAAGAATCCTATGAAATTTGAGGAAAAAGTTTGGACAGTAAGCTTTACTATATCACTTCTCTGTAGTGCCCTGATGTAATTTATTTATGCTTCGAATTTAACCTCATCTTTTAAGTGGCCTGCCACTGCTGTTAGTGCATGTTGTGTGGCAGAGTCAACAGGGAATTTTAGCAAACTCTTTAATGAACTAACTGAAAACAACAATGAAAATATATATATGTATATATATACATATCTACATGCATATATACATATCTAGATACATACGTATCTATCCATTTATGGATTGGATGATATTTCTAACAGTTAGAAATATTTTCCTTAATTGAAAAGTCAGTTTTCATTATGAAAAGTTTTGCTAGAAGACTTTCAACCGTTTCTGTAAGTTATGTGCAAGAACTGTTTTAGTAGTGTTCTTACCATCCAGAAACCAAGACCTTTTTATCTATTCAAGTTAAATTTTTTATGAAAAATGGACTGAGTTGGCAAAAATATTCATAGCGAGAAAAAAATGGCTAGACATCTATTTGTAGATTTTAGTCTGTGAAGACTAAAGCTAGTCCACTTCATGCACTAGTTATATAAATGGCATGTGTCAAAATTTTTCATGTATTTTCATTTTCTTCTTTGTAGAATCACTCTGCCTCAATGACTGAAGTAACCTGAGTTGGAAGATTGGCAGCAGAAAATATTTTTTATTACTCTCCAGTACAATACTCCAAGACACACAGTTAATAAATGTCAAACTGTGATGACCAGTATTATGTTATGTCTAGTTAGAAGCTGATGTTTTGTACATTTTTTGTATGAGGAAGTGATGTAGCTTGCCCTGATTTTTTGTCAGCTTTAATATTATTATGCCAGAATTTAAAGCAAAGCAGAAAAAAATCTTTTCTTGTTAAAAATGTGCACTGAGGAACTACATCTATGGAATTGTTAATGTTGTTATGTGATATTTGTACACAGATTCTTTTTTTTCTTCAGTTTTGAATTTATATACCTGAAATAAAATAATTCACTTTTACCTTTTCTTACGATAAGAAATGCTTCTACCAGTAGGTCAGATTCTGATCTTAGTTAGCTCAGCATTAATCTGAAGTAATTTCATATATTTAATTCAGACTAAGATAATGGTGATCAGGAATCCAGCCTGAACAACACTGCCAACAAGTGATAAACAATTATTGTGATTCTCAGTGAGCTACTTAAGCATTCGTTGCCGCCATGGACCCATTGCCTGTTCCATTTCCAACCTACTTGGTGGACTTAAAGGCCACCAAGATCCTTAGGCATCTCACTGAATCGGAGCCTGATCTGGGGTAGAAGAATTGTGCTAGTTATTGAGGATAACTAAAACAATATGCTCAGTCTGCAATATAGACAGACCGGAGATAAAAAATTTATAGTAGTAGCTGATAGCATGTGAGCTGACTATATCATCTCCGTAGATCTCAGTTCCTCCAATTGGCCCAGCCAAAGCTCCCAGTTGTATTTAATGGCTTCAGGAATAGACTATGGGGATTTATAGCCATTGCTGTGGAACTGAGGCTGAGGCTTTAAGTGTTTCATAACTTCATCATAGTGTTCATCATAGTGTTGTGGGGTAACCAGTAACATTTGTGCAAAGAAAAAGTGATGCCACTTACTCGGTGGAGTGGGGGAGCTTGGCATGCAGACTGGTACAGCCAGGCAGCCGGTTCTGCCCTGACAGCTGGCACAGGCACGCTGTTTTCCCAGAGGGGCTTTCACGAGTCACAGAAATAAGCCTGGCACCGTCTGTAGTAGCAGTCTGCTTTTTTTCTGTAAATTGTATCATGCAGAATTTATATCGAAACTGCTATTTTACAGTTTAGCAACACTGCTTAATGAATAAAAGGAGAGAATTTGAGGGGGGTAGGGGGGGCGCACAAGCAGGAGTCCATTTACAGTCGCTAGAATTGGAGTAAAGGCTTCATTTCATCATTTTTCACTATTTCTAGGATTTTCCTGCATCTCATTCTTCTAGCATGGTGATAACTGCTGTATGTCTCCTTTAAAGAATGGAACCTCTGTCTGTACTTCTACTGGAATGTTTACCTCACATTTCCATGTTGGTTATTCTTGGCTTTTTTTGTATATTTTTTTCCAAAACAGACGATAAAAAAACAAACAAAAAAATCTGTAGTCTGGTCTCTGTCTTATTTGTGTATAACACAGAGAATATTTGGGATGCTTCTGTGTCTTGTCTTGCAGGGATTCTTCCAAATCAGTATTTTCTTGTGTCTCTGCTAATGTCTGGTTCATTCTTAGGAACATAAAAATCAGACTTGGGCCTTGCAGACCTTTTTTGACAAGGAAATCTGATTTGATCCAAATTCCACACAAACTCTGACAAAATTTCTACTACATGAAATTGGCTTTGTAATCAGTCCTTTTGTATTAGGAAGATAACGACATGTTAGCAAAGGTTATAGGCAATCAGTACTGCATTCAGTACAACCACTCGCAGGAACTTGAGTTCCTCCTGCATGCACTGCTACCACTGTGCAAATCTTGTATTCTTGCTTAATAGCGTGAACAGAGTTGGTAGGGACTCCACCACTCTCAGCATATCCTCTAAAATGATGGCCTGGGTAGTATTTCTGAAGGTTGGAGATGTGATTTTGAGTTTCCTCAACCCTTCAAGTTGAAGAAGGATTTGAACATGGATTTCCCGCTTCCTGACTGGCTGCCTTATCCTTCAGTTACAGGGCAGTGTTTTGGGAGGCACCTCTCTCACCACAAACAAGGGGACTTGGCTCTGCTGTCTGACAGGATACACAAGGATACGTCTGCCGGGAGAGGTCTCAGGGCTGTGGGTCCACACAGGCATGCACGCTTCCCTGCAAGTGCCCACAGTCTGGAGGAGCAATAGATGAAGACAGACCTATACAGATGTGCCCACTGCATTTCCTGTTGGCTAGCTCTGTATGTTTGCTACTGTTTTCGATTTATAGCACACTTAGCCATCGCCAGTGGTAGATGGTGTCCTAAATCAAACATAATATATAAAAACATATTTGCTTTTCTCAGGTATATTTCCCTTTGTGGGCAATTCATGTTCTCCTTTTGGACCTGTGAGCCAGTGGAAACTCAGTCTTTAGGTAGTCTGTAGATTTTTTTTTTTAATTTTCTGCTCTGAGGTACACAGTAATTCTGTGCACAAATAGTCTTTGTAGGCAGCTAACAAAGGCTTCAGAGTCCAGTGTGATCACTGAATTCCTAAAATAATTGTTTTGCTGTACTAGACTTTTCATCACAGACTTGGATCAGCTCTTATGATGGATTGATTGCTTTTGCACTGCATGCAGCTTCAAGTACTTCAGGTATCACAGAATCACAGAATGGTTAAGGTTGAAGGGGACCTCTAGAGATCATGTAGTCCAACCCCTCTCATCAAGCATAGACACCTAGAGCACATGGCACAGGGTCGCATTCAGACAGCTTTTGAAGATGTCCAGAGGAAGAGATTCCACAGCCTCTCTGGGCAGCCTGTTCCAGGGCTCTGTAATCCTTAAAGTTCTTCCTCACATGGAGATGGAAATTCCTGTGTTTCAACTCGTATCCATTACCCCTTGTCCTATCACTGGCCACCACCAAGAAGAGTTTGGTCCCTTCCTCCCTACATTCTCCCCTCAGGTACTTATACATATTGATCAGATACCCTCTCAATTTTCTCCAGGCTAAACAGGCCCAGCTCACTCAGTCTTTCCTCATAAAAAAGATGCTTCAGTCCCGTGATCATCTTCGTCGCCCTACACTGGACCCTCTCTAGAAGCTCCCTCTTGTGGAGGGAACCCAGAACTGCCCCCAATACTCCAGGTGTGGCCTCACCAGAGCAGAGGAGAGGGGCAGGATCCCCTCCCTCGACCTGCTGGCAACGCTCCTCCTCATGCAGGCCGTGATCCCATTGCCCTTTGCCACGAGGGCACATTGCTGCCTCATGGTTAACCTGTTGTCAACCAGGACTCTCAAATCCCTCTCCGCAGAGCAGCTTTCCAGCAGGTCAACCCCTAATCTGTCCAGGTACCTGGGATTATTCCTCCCCAGGGGCAGGACCCTGCACTTGTCCTTGTTGAACCTCATGAGCTTCCTCTCTGCCCAACTCTCTATCCTATCTAGGTCCCTCTGAATGGCAGCGCAGCCCTTGGGAGTGTTGGTCACTCCTTCCAGTTTGGCGTCATCTGAAAACTTGCTCAGAGTGTACTCTGTCCAAGTCATTGATGAACAAGTTGAACAGCACCAGCTGTCCCTCGGGGACAGCGCTAACCACAAGCCTCCAACTAGACTCAGCCTCATTTATCACCACCCTCCGGGCTCTGCCATCCAGCCAGTTTTCAATTCACCTCATTGTCCACTTGTCCAGTCCACGCTTCCAGAGCTTTCCTATGAGGATGTTATGGGAGGCTGTGTCAAAAGCCTTGCTGAAGTCAAGGTAGACAGCATACACAGTTTTCCCATCATCCATCCGGCCATCCCATCATAGAAGGCTATCAGGTTCATCAGACTTCCCCTTGGTGAATCCATGCTAACTGCTCCTTCTTTAGGCTTTTCAGGAAGCCTTCTTTTCCTTGACATGCCTAGAGATGGTGTGAAGGATTAACTGCTTCATCACCTTTCCAGGGATGGAGGTGAGGTTGACCAACCTGTTGTTTCCTAGGTCCTTCCTCTTGCCGTTTTTGAAGACTGAAGCAACATTGGGTTTCTTTCAGTCCCCAGGTACCTCCCCCGCTCTCCATGGCCTCTTGAAGATGATGGAGAGCAGCTGAGCAATAGCACGTGCCAATTTCCTCAGCACTCCTGGGTGCATCCCATCTGGGCCCGTAGATTTATGGGTGTCCAGTTTACCTAAACAATCCCTAACCCAATCCGCCTTGACGAGCAGAAAGTCTTCCTCTCCCCTCTTCTCTCTCTCATATCTAGGCTGTGTAGTTCATGTAGTCCAAGCCTTTCCTGTTATCCCCAACATCTCTCACTTACTCTAATTCCAAATAGCCTTCCCTGTTGCATCCCTGCATTCTCTGACAGTGTTCCTATATTCTTCCTATGTGGTCTGGCCCTTCTGCCACATTATGTATGCACTCTTTTCCTCATTACGTTTACCCGACAGCTCCTTGCCGATCCACGCAGGTGTCCTGCCCTCCTTGCTCAACTTTTTTTCTTGTAGGACTGCACCGATCTTGCGCTTGGAGAAAGTGGTGTTTGAATATTAGCCGACCCTCCTAGACCCCCCTTTCTTCTAGGACCCTGACACAGCGGGTTCCTCCAAGGAGCTCCCTGAAGAGGGTTGAAGTTGGCTCTCTCAAAGTCCGGGTTTGCAGTCTTACTTCCTGCCTAGCTTCCTCCACGCAGGATTGTGAATTCCAGTATCTCATGGTCACTGCAGCCAACCCTCACATTTCCAACTAGACCGTCTCTGTTTGTTAGTATCAAGTCCGGCTGCGCCCCTCCCCTTGCTAGCTCATCAATCACCTCCATCAAGAAGTTATCTGCAAGGTTCTGCAGGAACCTCCTGGACTGTCTTGTTTCTAGCTGGGTGATTATCCCAGCAGACATCAAGGTGGTTGAAGTGCCCCATAAGCACTAGGGCCTGGGATCATGAGGCTTCTGGCAGCTGCCTGTAGGCCTCATCCACTTCCCCTCCCTGGTCAGGAGGCCTGTAGTAAACTCTCACGACTGTGTCACCCCAGTTGGCCTGCCCATTAATCCCCACGCCCAGGCTCCCAACTTGCACTTCGCCCTCCCTGTGCTGAGCTCCATATGTTCCAGTTGCTCTTCCATGTAAAGAGCAACTCTACCATCTCGCCTTCCTGTCCTGTTCTGAAAAGCCTAAAGCCATCCATGACAACATTCCGGTCATGAGAGCTGTGTATGAACATGAGGTATGAACCATGCCTGTGTAAAGTGATAGCAGCAGTGCCTGAGTCCCTTATGGAGAAAAATGACCCAGCTGATGGTGTGGCCACCACCTGCATCCCATCTGTCTCTCACGTGACAGTTAGGTGTCACACTCCTTCTTGTTCACACTCCTCCTGGCTTCTCATCATGCTTGTGTCTTCTCATCAGAGTTGTGTCTCTTGGTTGTGATAAGACTTTCACACACTTCTCCGGATCAGGAAAACCATCTCCCCTGACTCAAGTACCTTCAGGAAGACAAAACTGGCATATCTGGTCAAAGCTAGAGGTCAGTATTGGAAATATAGCATTAATCCTTCTCCAACCTTGAATGAACATAACCTATGAAACAGCTCTGACTGAAAAGTGTCAGGCATTGGGTCTGTATTAAATTCAGCAAACTCAGACAATGTTTTAGATAGATTCAACCAAGACCTGCCTAGTTTCCAAACTTGAGTCTTTCAGTAGAAGTATTCTTATGGTCACACTTTATGGTCAAAAAATGAAGGCATACGTATTGAAGCAAAACAGAGGGGAAGACCTGCCTGAAATCTTAGAAGATCAAAGATACATATTATGTATGATGGTCACTGTGGTTCTTACAGTCTGATCCAGATCTGTTACAGCCTGACTTTAGGAAGACTTGAAATAGGCTATTAATAGGATTCTGTCTACAAACGGATTAAAGTTAATGTACCTTCTGCGTTTGTGTTTTCTTCTAGCTCCTACTAGTCTACAAAACAGAAAATTGTTAGAGGAATGAAAAATGCTATCTGTGGCATCACTGGCACAGTGATGCTCCCAGGACATCCCCCCATAGATGAGCTCAGAACTCAAGAGTTTCTTTTAAATAGTTAATACAGCTATTTGATGAAATAAATACATACTTATTCCTCTCCAAGGAAAGAAGTCCTTTGATTTGATGTAAAAGCTTTCAGATGTTGCCCACAAATATCCATGGAGGGACTGTTCCTCTGGATTTCATAAAGTAGATTTTTGATGTTGAGTAACTGCATCCACTCCCACTGTAACCTGGGACTCACTCATAACATACACTTGCAGCAGTTGATCTGCTGGCCAGATATGAAGGAAAGATGCTATGCAACATAGAGGAAAAGATTTGCTTCGACAGTAAATGACTTCTGGCAGAAAGCTGAAAGACTGTTTGCATAACTTATTGTCATTATACTTGACTTGTCAGAGTGGACTCTGACAAGTAGGTAAAGGGCTCCACGGAGTTTGTTATCCCAGTTTGTATTTCAAGGCTGCCTATCACTTCTCTATGATCTGGCTGGCTATGGGGCATCAACTGTGGTGTGGCAAACTGGTGGCAGAATCAAGCAAGCCAAGGTGGTTGTGCAAGATACTCCCCATCACCGTTGATCAGAGAGTGGAATGTCAAGTACAGAACCATTCTTGAAAAGTCAGTCATTTCCACTCACGAAGGAGTTGCACCGGGTTGTCAGGTTTCAAGAAACAGAACAAACATCCACAGCACAGCAGTGCAGCCCCCAAACCTGCTCCAAGGCTCCACTGCCCTTTTCCCACAGAGCTGTGAAAGGTCATCAGCCAGAACAAAATTGTGGGGACAACGGCAAGTACCAACACTGGAGAAATATGCTTTGTAACAGTTAGCACAAAGATGAGGAAGTGACAGTAGAAATAGCAAATGCTGAAATAAAATGAACTGAAATTAAAAAAAAAAAAAGAAAGAAAAAAGAAAAAAGAGGCTTAAGGCTTATGAGATCAGGAATTCAGCCAGTTTACTACCACTTAGCTTTGCTTTAGCTAGACACCTCACAGCAGATGGGTGAATAGTTGTGCAGAAGAGTGAGAACTTTGTTCCATGCTTTGGCAGGCCTTTGCAATAGGTGTTAGAAAAGCAAGACGACAGAGGCTTGGAAGGGAGAGTGAGATTGAGTTCTTTTTTTCAGGAGTTTCTCAATCCGCTGTGAAATGAACCAGGTACTGTGTCATTTCTTCATGACAAAACACAAGAATAACTTCAAATTTGGTTCTGCCCTGGAAGAAGATACCACTGTCACTTACTATGATAAGGAGATATAGCTGTAAACTGAGTGGAGCTAATGTAAACTAATGGGAGCTAATGAATGCGTGCTGAACAGGACTAACATTGGTTTTATAAAAAATGACTCCTTACCCTGGAGTACTGCAATACTTAGTTCATTGGCTGCAGCTTCATAGAATTTCAAGAACAAAATCAAGAATTGTCTTCAGGCTCATCTGTATAGGCATTGGAAATGAGTTATTACAGCACTAGCATGAAATACCTTTGGTATTTGAAATACAGTCTACTTTTCCTAAATTTGTGTACTTCACAATTACCTCACTGAAGTAACATTGGGTTTAAAGGGTAATTTTGGAAAGAAACTGCCAGTACCACCTTTTTTTTATCATATTGTCTGCCTTAGGGAATTTTATATGCATTCACAGCTTCAGGTCTCCCATATACCTCAAAGTGGTTACTGTAATACAGTTATTCCATCTCATAAAGTCACAAAGGCTGGACGCAAAGGAAAATCCGTATGTTTAATTTCTGGCCCTCCCTCTTCTCTAGCAATAACAATCACTAATAATTCTGATTATGTTTTCACTTGTTTCCAGATCCTTCCTGAATGCAAAAAAAAGGGGCATTTTCTGGCTTTGGAATATGCAGTGTATTTGACAGGAGGTGCATTTAAGTAATTTCTAGAATAGTATCAACAGCAGAAGGATTAAATAGAACAGGTCTGAATATGTGCTCAGAGTCCAGCTATAAAACTCCTGGTTTTGGAACACAGGAATCAGCTAATGCACACAAGCAAGCTAGCAGATGGGACGATCGAGTTCTGTCTCCCCCAGCTGCTTGTACAGATGCATGAACCTGTTCACAGAAAAAAAAAAAATCCTTATTTCATTCATATAGACTTCTCTTTACCCAGTCTGGCATATAATCTCTCACTTATGAAATATATTCCCAACCTAGCTTCTTTTAGATTTTATTGTTGTTGTTCCTTCTGCTGTCTCTGGTTATAATAAACTAATGTTAGGTCCAGTCCTGCAAATAGATTCATAGATTTTGTTTTGGTTTTCCGGTATATATATTTTAACTCCATAGAAATTAGGTACTTTTGAAAGTCCAACAGTTACAAACTACTTAAGTATCTTTAAAAATGTAGCACTCACCCTTCCATGGCTCAAGATTTTTATTTCACTGGTCCAGGTTCATTCAGCTTATTCATCAATGATCTGGATACAGGCACAGAGTCACTCTCAGCAAGTTTGCACCTGCATTTAGACCTGGTGCCGAATTCCTTTTGTGCCACTTGCCTGGTCTTATTAACCAGGGTCTTATTAGCCAGATATTACCAGGTACATGGTACCACTGAAACTGGGAGATGAGCATACCTTTAAATACTAACACTATCTGCACAATGTTTATTTCTGCCTCGTATTTAATTTCTAAGAAAACTGCACTGTCAAATACAAACATATTACAGATTTTATAACACAATTGGTGCAAGAGTATCCTCAGCTCACTAGATATTACCCAGAGATTTAGCTCGTTATCAGACAGCAGTCTGCCTAAGCTGTAAAGGATTTGTTAACAGATCGCAGACCACAGTAAGACTTGCCCAGTTCTTTCATTTTTGCCATATAATAGAACATTTAGTACACTTACACAGGCCTCAAAAGCAGCAATGTTGATTCCTTTCAAACTTGCTGCAAGTTATGAGAAGAAAGCAGTACTTCAGAAGATTTCTGAATAAAGAAACAGAACAATTTAAAGCACAATAGCACTACAGAAAAAAAACTAGTACCAAGTAATAGCTGTTTTCAGGATCAACAGAACTGCTAAACAGATCTCTAATGCAGAGTCAATAGATTACTGAATTCCACTTTGCACTCACTAGGTCTGTATTGTCAGAAAAAGAGCTTTGATCTAAAATCGAACCTGCTTTTTAAATTTTTTTCTGACACATCTTCTTTTCAACTTCAGGGAAAAAAAAAAAAAAAAAAAAAAAAGAAAACAAGCCCCCCCAAACACCTAGGTGTGTGGGAGCTCTCTCTCCACAGTGAAAATGCACTAGTAAACGACCACTGCATGCTGCAGACTGAAAAACAGAATGTTTACAGGGTGAAGGGAAGAAATAGGGGTTGGTTCTCTCTGCTTTCCACCCACTAGGTCCTACAACCTTTAGGCAGCATGGCATAGGCCAAAAACCTACATTATTACTTCTACTGACCACACTGTGTCACTGTTCTATAGCACCAAATTCTGCTTTTTTCAGAATAAACAGAAACAATGACATCTGAAGGCATATTAGCTTTTATTCATGATATTCAAACTTTTGGCTGATAACCAGGTGGAAGGAGTCTGCTGTGCTATTCTGTCTTAGAAACACAAGCAAGACAAAGTGATGCCTCATAGTACGACTCACTGTTCCCAAATAATCTTCAGGTTTGGGGGTAGCTCTGCAGCACACAGTTCATCAAACTTTGATACATCCTTCACAGGGGTACTGTAGAAATTCAAGACATCCTCAGCACTGCACATCAGATGGAGCTGTGAATTTGGGACAGTATGACCAAGTTCTGATGCCAGCTGATCCAGGAGGAGAAACTTTAACCTACTATCTTTCAAGGATGTCTGTTGCCAATTATCAGGAACTGAAGGTCCACATATCTCCTTGACAAGAATCTCAAGTTTACTCTGTAGATTTGCTGGAGGGACATAGTTTCTGCTGCGTGGTGGGGGGCAGACCAAGCTGGGTTCCTTTTCCTCTGGCTCAATTATTTTGTCTATTTCCAATTCTTCCTCCTTCTTTCTGTTGGTATAAGATACATAACAATTATATAATACATAAGGCAAGTATTTTCAGTCCCTTGGCTACTTCATCAATCAAAGCACATTGCTACTCACAGTCCTTTAAAGTGTGACTCTGTAGAGAGCTTACACACCTCTGTGTGAACACAGCAGGTTATATCATTAGTGTATTACTTTACTATTATATTATTATGCACGCAAGAAGTGGCAATGCCAGCCCTGCTCTTTTTATCCCCAACACTGCTTGCCGTAGAGCTTGTCAATACACAGCGATCTTCTGCCTTGCTCATTTTACTGCTTGGAGAATTTCAAACCCTCGTGGCCTGCTCCCCTTCCCTCCACGCACCGCGGCTGCCCCTGGGCCCAGCCCGGGGCAGCGGGGCATAGGAAACCAACGGCCCCTGCCTCTGAGGGCGGCAAAGGGAGGCCCTATGCCCGACACTGCGGGTTACCTGTTGCCACCCCAGAGCGCGCGGCGCTGAGCGGGGCCGAGCCGCAACCCCCGCGCCACAGCCATGAGCGCCGCGCCCGCCGCCATCTTGAGACGCCTCCTCTCAGGGGGCTCGCAGCGGCGCCACGGGAAGGCGGTGCCACCCCCCCCGCGCCCGCGCTGCATCATGGGAACTGTAGTTCTCCTCACGCCGACCGCCGTACCAACGGCCGCGCCAACGGTCGTCCAACGGCCAACGGTCGCACGCGGCCAACGATGCCCGCCGTTCGCGGTCTCTCTGCCTCCCCTTGTAGGCACCCACCGCTGCTTCCCTCGTCCCGGGCGGCCCGTGGGCTCCCTGGGGAAGGAGCCCGAGAGGCGCCTGCGTCCCCGTCTCCAAGGGTTACGGCGCTTCGCAGGGGAAAAGGCGCCCGGCGGCCACAGCTGCGGCGTGGGAAGGAGGTTTGGCAACAGAGCATGCGGGATTAAACAACATAAGGTACGGGCATATGTCATCACCTGCTGAGATTTTAGTGATATCTCTCCTTTTTTTTTTTTTTTTTTTNTTTTTTTTTCCCTTCCAGCAGCTGTTGTGAGGCTATCATTGCATCTTTGGGCTATAATAGATGCCGGCCTCATCAGCTCACATGTTTTCACAGTGAGTTTCTTCTGCCTGTTAACAGTTTCATATTTGAACAAGCAAATACAGGAGAAATTGCCTTTTTTTTTTTTCTCTCTACAAGGGCACTCATTTTTAAAAGTGAGAAATAATGCTTAATCTGTGCACAGCCAAAAGACATGGCCTTGCTTTGATTTGTGGCAACACATTTAGTGAACACCGTGCTCTGGTCACAGATCTCTTTGTCAAAGAGAGAAGTAAGGAACAGCACCTAGCCTGCAGCTGTACTTCGTACAAATTTTTGTCCAGTAGAGAAGTGGGAAATATTTACCAAAGATAAAACTTCCATTTTAGAAAGATAATGAACTTTTTTTTTTCACCCCAATTTTGGGGATTTTTTTTTCTCTGGTGTTCATTTTAAAAGAAACATCATACTGAGTATTGTGTATGTAGCACAATAATGAGCTAAGGGAGTCATTTGAATTCAGATGCTTGAAGGCCCAGAGGACAAGGACTGAGCCAGAAAACTGATATTGCTCCTGACTTTGCTATGACCTCTAGAGTGCCTTTTGACAAGTCATATGATTGTCTTTCTTGTTTTATGTCAGGACAGACTCAACGTAGTTAGTAATTACTGTGCGATGATGGGATCCATGTGAAGGGGTTTGGCACTTGCTGCAGGTATTAGCTCAAAGAACACTGTCAACAGAGTTACAGAAAAGCAGTTCTCTCTCCTTGCCTTTCCTTGCTGACAGGAGCATCCGTATCAGCGGTCACAGCAGTGGGACGCTGAGTGAGCTGACGTCCTCAGGCATTCAAGAAGGTCCTTCACGGACAGGTGACCACAGCAGCAGAGCTGCGCCTCGTCTTTCTGGGCAGAGGTGGATGTGATGCAGGGGTGGGAAGAGTATCATCCAGACTGTTTTGTTTGTACAGGTTGCAGGACTACTCTGAGCTGTTGCCCACTGGTTAATATAGCAAGTTGCTTGGCAAATATTTTTGTATAATTTGCTTTTGCTGTTTCCGTAACACATTTTTTGGTAACTGTCTAATTCTTCTTATTTGACAAAAGTTACACCCTTAGCAACTATGTAATAACACTTTAGAGGCCAAACAGTGGGTCCCCAACATCCGCCTGATTTTTCAACTCAAGATCAAGAAGCTGAGACATCTCCCTGCATGTGTTATGCTAATTGTTTTGAAGGCTTTCAAAACAAAGCTCTTGTGAAAAATTAGTCTTTGCAGAGCACTGGCTCGACTTGTTCAACCTTAACTGGGTGCATATCAGATGCATCATGCTAAACCAAAGAGATAGTTTTTCCAGAAACATGAGCAGCTTTTGAAGGTATCTTACTTATTTGTGGCTGGAGTCCAAAGAAGTGCTTCTCATATGTATATATACATATATATATATACAAAAAGTTTTCACAGTCTGCTTGACTCCAGTTAGCAGCATTAATGTCTTTAGTTTTATCATTACTGGTTTATTTCACTTTGATCTTCTCAGGGAGAGGAGATCTCCTCTAGTTTACCAGTAATAACCTTTCATGATTTAATTTGGGCATCTGAAAATCACAAACACATGAAAGAGACTGAAAAGTTTGTACAGAATAAAGATTAGTGAGGTAGAGATTAGCCTTAGATTATTGTTTTATTTGTATAATTGAAGACAGAGTCAGGTTTTGTAATTCACAATTTTGGCAGCAGCATGTGCAGGAAGGCATGCATTCAAATTGCTGGAGACCATGGATTCCAAACTTATTTCAAACACTTAATCTGCCTGGTATTTTAGGGAAGGAGTTTAAACCAGAGGGATAGTTGGATTATTGTTTCAATGGCAGTTGTTGCTTTTACTCTGGGAAGTACTCTGTTTGTACAGAACATGTAGATCAGACAGGAATATACTATCCCTAAGCCATAATAGTGAAGGGTGGTGGGGAAGCTAATCGTTTTATTTTCAATTTTGTTTAGGGTAAAAGTAATTAGATTTGTTTTTCTTTCATTCTGAGCATCTTCAACCTATGAAGAGGAATAGGACAAAAGCAAGATTCCTGTTCTTTCAGTAGGTATAGCTCGCAGTGAAAAGTGACTGCATGGCAGCTGCATCAGTCTTCCCAGACACGACATACTGTCCTCTGCATGCTAAACTATTAATCTGGAAAGAAAAAAAAAAAAAGAGAGAGAAAAAAAAAAAAAGGAAGAGAAAGCAGTTAGCCAGGAATAACAGAGACAATTGTTGGAAAACACTAGGAGCAAACAAAGTAAGGCAAAATTAGGGAGAATGGAGATTCTGAATTTCCCAGTGGCATGAACAGGCTTAGTTTTGTGACTGCCCAGGCAGTCCCAAGCAAGCGCTGTTGTTTGGTCATTTACTGACCTGGCGGAAGAGGAAGCATTTTTTTCATATAGACACACAGTGGATGTAACTCCACATTACCAAAGGTGATGATCTAATTGTCACTGGTTCGTATGTCTGCTTTTTCTTGCATTAGATTTGTATCAGGCTACCCAGGAAGGCTAGAAACAAGAGCCTTAGGAAGGTGACAACAGGTCTGCCTTAGCACTCAGCAGGGATATACTCCGAATTGAAGATACCTTTATACCCTCTGAATTGAGAGGAAGTTACCTGAGCACGCTTGCGGAAGGCTTCTTGAGCGGCCTTCTTGTTCTCTGACTTGCCAACCCACGCTGCCAGTGCAGAGGCCTGCAGAGCTCTCCCATATGAGAAAGTCAGTTTCCAGGGTTTTGGCAGAGGGGACTGATTCATGGCATTTAAGTTGAGAGAAGCCTCCTCTTCACTTTGACCTCCAGACAGGAAGCAGATTCCTGCAATAGGAAAGGGAAGAAGCTGAGTGCTGTAGCCACCATAGCCCCTGACCCTTACGTGCTAGAGCAGTGAGTTCAGGAGCTAGGAGCGAGGCCAGTGCGAGTGATAGTGTGATGGTTTGATACATAGTAATGGATATATAGTAATAAATAGGGAATCACCAGGCACAGCAGCAGGAACAGTACGCAGGAGAGTAGTGACAGTTGCTACAGCTACATCCTGAGGGGTGTATTTCTTGGGGCAGGAATGCCCAGCTGTCACCATGTTTGGTTTCAGCAGTGTCCCTTCCAAGTAGACATGGTGATCATTCAAGGCCTTGTAGACAGCAGCCAAAACCTGAGAACAGGAAGATTAAATATAGACTCATGATCTCAGTATGCTCAGATTTCAGATCTCCCACCCATGCCTCAGAGATCTTGACATACTGAGGCTCATCTAATTCTCACATGCAGTGTGCTCAGCCTATTGTGGAAAGACAGCTTATTGCTTGAGAGTGTGGAGAGAAGATCAAACTGAACTTCCCTTTCTCCTGAAGTTTATCACGGGCGTCACTAGTGCACCCCTGGAGATACTACTGCTTTTGGCATGGCTAAGATACTCTGTATGTTTCTTGGATTTCTTTGTGGACAGGGATACAGAGGAAGAAGTACTCCCCATTAATCTTTGTGAGATGCTTAGAACAGATTCGATTTGGCATCCAAAAGACAAACAGCTAAAATTTTAGTCTCTTGTTTTCTGTTAAATCATCATTTGTAAGCATCTCACTCCTGTGGTTTAGTTACAAAGTATTTTCTTGGTTAAAACCCCATAAGATCTGTGAATGCAAACTCTGCACTAGATCAATCACTGATTTTTAAAGAGTGGCATAGCAAGGATAACGTACCTTTTCTGTCACGTACTGACAGCGCTGGAGATCATGGTCTCCATCAGGCAAGATTTCTGGTTCTACAATGGGCACCAACCCATGCTAATGAAAGAAAAGAAAAACAGAAAAATCTTTGCTGGTGTGGAGAAAAAAAAAACTGCCCAACCCAACACTGATAGTGTCCTGATTGCAGTTTGGCTGCTCTTTCATATTATTTTTTAATCTGCTTACAAAGATACAGTTGCTATCACAGGAAAGAGTGAGAACTGGTAACAGCATCTCAGTAACGGCTAGTGGAGGGTAGATACCTGCTGGCAGATGCTGGCATAGCGTGCAAGTGTGTTAGCATTCTCTTGGATAGCGAGCTGAGATGGAGTTGTGCTGGTAATCTTCAGCACTGCCCGCCACTTGCCAAAGTCAGCACCATCTTTCTTGTACTGAGCACAGCGCTCAGCCAGTCCATCCAGCCCTGCAGATGAAACAACAGTGCTTCACTACAAGCAGTTCTTTATGGGTAGGGCTCAACTTTGTGTTCTCAACCCGGTACTAAAAGTATCGTAACACCAGCTAAGGCTGCAATCATCTGGTAGCTTTCACTTTACCAATCATAATCATATTTAGATCTCTGCTTGCCTTGTATGGTGGTTTCTCCATTTGTTCCTGCTAGAGGTGCTGTGCCTTTATCCAGCTGTGGAGACAGGAAAAAATACATGGAGATCAATTTGTTACTTATCTTGTGACCCATGGCTAGTCTGTCTTTGCAGACAAGCTATAGGTAAAGTATGGGACTGAACAAGCTAAGGGGAGATAGCTGAAATGTGCTGAAGTAAAGGGGAAGAAAGGAGTGAACTGAGAAAGAGGACTTGGCAATACACAGGTGGCTGAAGGGAACAGCTCAAGAGTTCTGTCAATCTCTGGAAGGATTTTAATTTCTGAAAGAATGGGTTTGGTATCAGTGATGATGCAACACTTGTTGCAAGGAAGTAGTGTGGGATGAAAAGGTGTTGGATCATATATAAATGTATAAATGCGTCCTGCTTATTTCTTCAAAAGCTATACAGAGAATGAGAACAGAGATCCTCTATCCTTTTTTAAAAGAAAAAAAGAAAAAAAAAAGGAAGAATGTTTTGCAGGGAAGGCTGCAGCCGCTGTATTATAGTTCTCACTGGAAATAGGGCTTAGAGTATTGTGACAGCCAGACACATATAAATACCCACCTTTATTCCCACCACAATGCCTTTTTCTTTGATGAGAGTTGGAAATGGCTTCCCACTGCTGTCTTTCTGATAGAGAGTCTCATGGAAGAGGATCACTCCTCCAATGCTCTGATTGATGGAAGCATCCGAGGAGAAGAGGATCTCTCTGAAAGCACGGCGATTCTCCTCTGTGTTCTCCACATTGATCTTCTGCAGCCTGTTGCCCATGGTACCTGGCAAGGTAGCCAAAGTTTGGACAGAAAGGTGTCAGGCAAGGTTAGGCCTTTGGTTCTCACAGGAAGTAATAAGAAAGATCTGAGGCTTCAGCTCAAGGCCTCCCTTCAAAAACCCATGGTTAGCAGCCTTCATTGCTACAGACCCAGCCCTGTCTGGCTGGAACAGTTGTTCCTACAGGCAGTTTTTAATTGTTTTCATTTACTCCACTAATTTGGAAGATTAAGCAAAATGAAGAGAAAAGTCCCCAGTAATGCTAGTTGATTGTTATCCAGTACTCACCCACTGATTCATCTGCAGCCAAGATCCCCTTTCCTGAAGCCACAATGCGCTGAGCAATGTCTGAAAGAGCTTTCTTCTGCTCTGGAGACAGTGCTGGGAATTGGTGAGTCATGATGCCTTATCTGTGGAAGAGAATTGGGGAAGATATTATGCACAAAATGTGAATCAGAGATGGCAGTCTCAAGTATTCCTATTAGAAGCTTCTTTCTTGTTTCTTCTCTGATTTGTTTCACTCCAGGAACATAATTCAGAAATCTAGTTTGACATCTTCTGAACTTGGTGTGTCTGGTCTTACTAGAAGAGGGAAACGCAGAAATCACATGCTCATGTATCCTTCCAGAACCAAAGTAGGAAAAATTCTGCATTTTGCATAGATTTGCTCAGAGATTAAAGAGAGGTCAATTTATAGTAAAAACCTGTGGCAAACTAACAAGTATACTAATTGCAGAAAGTGCAAACTTCTGTGCAAAGTAGCTATGACATCTTGGTGCTGGTCAGAAGACAGTTAAAATTTTCACATAGCTGACCTTTACATTCCAATGAACAATTTCCCTTTTCTCATTCCATGATTAGTGTTGTCAGTATTTGCTTTGTCTACGTGCATTTTCATCCTCTCTGTACCACCTTACTTCTTTGTATTTCTTTCCTTCCCATGTCTGCTTTCAGTCTGTAGCACGATAGCCATCTTGCTCTATATTATAGAGATTAGAGATGTCAGAAGGGTTCACCCCCATTTCTGTCTTTTCAGTGCTGGCAGAGGCTTACCACATGCAGATATCCAATGCCTGAAATTCAGGTTCTGTCTTGTTCTGACAAAGTGTTTGACCTTAATAAGATTTTGATTATCTAGAATTAAATTACAGTTTCTCAGATCATCTGAACAGGCCAAATGATTTTATTGTGTATAAGTGTGGACCCTGAGACAAGAAGATATTCTGTCCATCCTTTATCACATGCTCTGGCTAGAGGAACACCCATGTTTTTATTGACAGGTAGTATACTCATGAGAGGAATCATTAAGAATGACACATTAGATCTCATATTACAAGTTTTTCCCCCACAAAGAGGGCATGCTTCTGTGCATCAAATTTATCTTTATTCCCAAAATAGTCTTAGAGAAGAGTAAGAATCTGTTAATGTGTCATAGTTCCCACCATTTCAACATCTACTAGAGAACAACTCACAAAACAAGCCATTTTTCTTCATCCCTTTTAACTTCCCACAGGTACTGGTAACAGGTACACATCTCTGTTACCAGGGAATCTCTGGCTTGCTCTTTCCACTGAAGGCCATAATGGGGAGGAACAATTAGGGGGAATAGGCTACTACTAATGTTGGGGCAGATGCCAGCCACCATGGAGTTTTGTCACCCTGTCAGATGGTGCCAAAAATTTCTGTTAACAGCAATGCCACAGGAAATGTCCAGTGTTGTTATGTCTCTGATTTAGTTGAGGGCACTTTAATATTGATTATGTTACTGTGCAAAATTAAGAACCATATTGATTACCAGTTAAGACTAGTATTATTGAGATGTAGTGTCTAGATGTCTGCTTCTCCTTTGCATAAATTGTTGGAGAAGTGATGCTATGTGATTTGTCAAAAATGAGTCATTCCAGATTTACAGACAGCTTGAGAGAGTCTGTGATGAAGTGTGTGTCAAATAAGGGAGAACTTCCTCTTCTTTCGGCTGCTGAAATAATGAAATAAATGCCTCAATCTTACAAAAGCAGCTGCTGTTGAAATCCTCTCTCTGTATCTCACTAGTGGACAGAGCTCTGTGAAGCTTATCCTTCTTTTACTGTGATGACCACAACTTCACCAGTACTGTTTTTAAAACAAGAGTTTGAAAAGCCGTGGTCTATGCTGCACAGTTTACTAAGATTATCTGCAGCACTGCTTGTCCTTTCCTATTCTCCAGGTCTGGTACATCTCTTAGAAAACTCTTAAAAATAGAAAACTAACTTGTTAATATAATAATTATTAATAACAGTACTGTAGGCACTTCAGCTAAATCTATGGCACGTTAACATAAATTGTTATGCAAAATGTGAGAAATAACTCTAGTAGTTCACAGTCTAAAAGGGAAAGACCAGCAAATTGTGAGCAAATATGACCTTGTCCAAGGTCAAAGGTAGTTAGTTGCTAGATCAGTAATGGGATATCAGAGTATGTCTATTTGAAGCTTGGAGGTGTGCTACAGTATGAGTAGGTGGATTTAGATACTTTTTAATCCAGCTAGCAGAACTACAACCTCATCAACCACTCTGGTTACTTTATTGTGAGTATGCTTTCTCCCCAGTAGTGCCTCAGTGGTGACGCTAACTTCTGTTTTATCTTGTTTGTTTCCTGTGTTTCCACAAAGATAACAGAGAGATGGTTATCACCCAGCATGAGCCTGCACAAAAAGAGCAGAAATATGGAAATAAGATGTTTCAGTAGATTGTTCTTGCAGTAGTCCAGCTGAGTAGTGTGGGAAACTGAGACACTACTCCATAATTCCACAAGGCAAGGATGAATTGGAAGATGGAATGTTAGTTTCTGTTTTCATGTCTGTAGGCCCTCAGAACATTATAGAGTAGGTGGATACTTGATAAAAACAGTCATTTTGGTGGCACGTGCATTTTTTTCCCCAAGAGATCTGATCATCTCTGATACCAAAAAGATCTATGAGTCTATTGTGAGTGCTTCACAGCTTCTCCATAGAGCTACATGGAACTATAACATGGAGAGCATTATACATAACTGGCGAAGAAATGGGATGAAATGGTGAAGAAGTGAGTGCAAAAGAACTGCTAAGGCTGGTGTTGGTTCCAAAGTCTAGATTGTTCGGGGGCACCTGATTTAGGGCCCTTTTCCATGATCCTTCATTAAGAGCATAAGCTCTGACAGTCTTCTCTGATGGATTCAGAAGGGGTGTTTCTGCAGTGATGTGCTGCTGTGGATGTATAAACGGGATTGGAGGGGGCTTGCAGTTCAGTAACACTTCTTTATTGTTGCCATGCGAAGAATAAACTCCCAACATATCTAGAAAAGCACTAATGCCACCATAAAGAGCCATTTCAATCTAATTGAATATGTCACGGCACAGGTCCCTCCAAAAATGACCATGACCTTGTCATCGGTATAGTTTTGACGTCGTGTTTATTCCCTCTGTGAATGAAATTGGCCTGATTATCTGTTTGTCAGTTTTTCCAGTCCTAGAGGACCTTTGTTCTTCATATCAATATCTAACAGTTGTCTCACCGGTAAAGGTTTTCAAGAAGTCTTATTTTTATTTAACTGTTTTAAGTTCCTGGGTACTGTATGTGTCATGTATGTGTCAAAAGCTCAGGTGATTTCACATTTATTTATATGAGCACATGATGATGAGCATCTCTTTGTGGTAAATGTTCACAGTATATCATTCTATCATTTTTAAAAAATAGGAGAAAAAAACAAACAAAAAGCTGCACAGCATACGTCAAAATCAGCATTAGTGCTACCTCCAGTGTTTGTCAGGTTTTAGAAGCTCCTTAAACAAACAATATTCTTTGTTCATCCCAATCGGTGACCAGGAGACAGTGGAGATGGGGCTATAGGAAACAACACAGTTATAAAAGTAAATATCGTACTGACGAAATCTGATGTTTGTCTCAAGTACCAAAAAGGAGCACTGCAGGGGAAATATCTTTGTAGATATCAGCACAAATATTGCATTCTGTTAATATTAATAGTGTGGACCAAAGGTTAGAGGCAAGACGAACATCAGAAAGAACAAACTGCTACATTCCACTTGAGGTCATCCTAGAAACATGAATTCTTTATTGACTTCTTTTGTATCCAAACACCTGAAGTGACTATCATCTTCTGGTGTAACATAAAAAAAAAAAAAAATCACCTGAGTAGCAGTTAGCAGGTAGGAAAAAATCAGATTAGAATGATTGTGTTGTACTGTTGGTCTTGTCTTCTTTCGAGACAGCACTCTTGCAATATGGTATATATGCAATACATGTGGCTTGGTTATTCAGTTATCACTAAACACAGTCCTTCAACACCATCTCCATCTCTTTGAATACTAAGCAAACAAATCACATTTGCATGTGGTTACACTGTGTACACCACAGATTCTTCTTCAAAAAAGTGTGTGCCAAAAGTTGGAAGGAGCAGAAGTTGCATACATGGTTACATGCAATAGATATGGAGAATGAAATATCTTAAAGTATAGGCCAAATACAAGCTCTGATTCTAATTGTTCTACAGGTACCTAATATTAACCTGTTTAGATTTAGTCCCTTATTTCATTTGTATATGTAGGAAGGTCAGACCCATAATGTTCTATGCCCCTTATAGTCTCGTTAAAGAGAATAAGCTTATATATTGGCTCATTTCACCAAGTAGCTATTTCAGGCTACTTTTTTATTTTTGACATTTGAGAAAATGATAAGTGGCTGAATAAGCCCACCCCCACTAGAGGACGCAGTGTATGTGGATTACTTCTGTTGTTAAGAGCACTATTATAGGACAATGTTAATTATTAATAATTATATTGCTGAGAGCAATTTTGTGATATATTTTTTATATTTTAAGTGATATTAATGAATAGAAAGTGAATGTACTGTCTGCTATCTAGATTTAAAAGATGAATCTTTACAGTCTGAGCACAGTCACCTGCTTCTGTAGAATCTGAAACAGGCCAGGATATTCAGAGTAATGTGGAACTTCCCCTGACTTTAGCAAGGCTTTTTACATAGTTTCCCATAACATCCTATATACATTTAGGATGTAATCAGAAGGGTGGATGGACAAGTGGCTTGTCATCTATTTTGGTACCAGTGAGCAGTGGAGTACTGTAGGGTCTCTCCTGGGATTTTTCCTCTTTAACATCTTCATCAATGACCTGGAGAAGCTGATGGAGCACATTCGCATCATGTCTGCAGATGATGCCAAAGTTGTGGGGTCAGCTGACACAATGCCCTGCAGGACTGCTATTCAGGAGGATCTGAATAGACAGGAGAAAGGGGCCAGAGGAGCCCCCAAGACATTTGGGCTTGACAAACATCCAGCTTTGCCCTTGGCAGTGTAGAGTCCTAGCAGCAATATTGACCGAGGCCCGTGGGGCCAGAAACAGCTCTGCACAGGCCAGCATTATGCCTGACAGCAGCAAAGCTGTAAAAGCATAGGGAGCAAGTGGAGGAATTATCCCTCTCTGCTCATCACTTATTATACCACATCTAGATACTCTGTTCAGTTTTGGCCCCCACACCAGTAAATGAAAGCCTCTGACAAACTGAAACAAATTCAGCAGAGGTCACTGAGAAGGTTGAGGACTGGGGCACTTGCAAGAAGAGACCAGGGCTCGTTCAGTCTGCAAGCTCTGCGTGGTGGGAGGAAGAGCAACAACAGGCATAAGCTGAAGCTAGAGAGATTCAGACTAGATAAAAGGATTTTTTTTTTATACTGTTAGAACAGTTGAGGGGTGGAGCAGATTGCCCAGTGAGATTGTGGTGACTGCATCCTTGAAGGTTTTTAGGACTCAAATAGATAAAGAGCAACCTGGAGCAACCTACAGCAACCTGGTCTGACTGCATAACTGACTGTTCTTTGAGCAGGAGGTTGGACTAGAGACTTCTGTTGTCACTTTCAAGCTAAATTATCCTGTGATCCTGTGAGTACTTGCTTTGGAAAGCTGCAGTGAAAGCTGTGCCTTTTGTATGTGTGGTAATAGGAATGTGAGAGGGAAGATGAGGCTCTTTCTCCGTTTATGTTTGTGACGGGAATGGCAGTTGTAATATACAAAATGCTTCACTGCTAGAAGATAAAATGTGAGTCAATGTTAGGGAAGAAAAGGGATCTTCAGACTTTTATTATCCTAGAAATAGAAATGTATGTTTTTCATTGACATGGTAATTCTTGTGAAAGCTCTCAAAAAGCAGATTTCAGCATGATCTGATTTCATCATGATAGTTCCTTGGAGATATGTGTTGAACTTTGGCATGTGTAATAGTAAATTGCCTGTTAGGTTTTTGCACATGTTTATGAGAGACAGAAAGAAAAAATTTCCATCCTTGTTCTCTGTCTAGGGATCATTCCTGGCTATTGTATCTCAAGTGGATGGAAATATGTGAGACTCGCTGTTCCCTGATTTGATTGTCACATTGATCTCAAAGCTATACTCATAGCTCTGAGCAAATATACCCACTCTTCCATAAGTATGAAAGGAAACTATAGTCTCAGTATCTGACCTCTGCAGCTGCTGTGAAGCACCCCTGTGTACTCAGGATAGTAAAGACGGCTAGAGGTAGCAAGAAACTGGATTCTTTTACGTGTAGCAATTAGTGTGAAGTTCCTTCCCTTTTGGAGCTGAGCTCTTCTTAGAGAAAGTGTTGTCAGATTTGCTTGAGAGTCCACGTCTTTGAAATGTCAGCAGGGAAACCTCAGCTTTGGGTGCCAAATATAAAGGATTACTGAGAACATGTTAAAGAATCACAGACTCTGTAAGGAATTGTATTTATTAACAGGCAGTTCCCTGTGGCTAGCTGTTCACACCTTGCAAGGGTAGAGCCTAACGCTAGCACAAAAAAATAGTATTTCCAGTATTTCTTCCTTCTTAGTTTCTGCCATTCCAACCTACCTTTCTTTGTTCTGCCAAGAAACTTATCAACATAAGTGCACTTATACTTCAGAGGAAACTGCATATGGAATACATGCAATAGCATTTCTGTCAGCATAGATATTTGTCAGGAACAATTGCAAACATAAATAAACACCTACAAAATGAAGCAGTAGAAAACAATTCCGGTATGTTATTACATTAATATCCTCAAACTGTGCATTTACACTAGGAGTTCTGAGTTACTAAACTAAGGCAGGAAGGCAGTGTAAATAGTAAATGAATTGCACTGGAAGATCACTGCAGAATCTCTGCATGTTTATTTCTTGTAAGCTGTTCCTGGAAAAGAATGGAAACAAAAACAACTCCCCAAGCCTGTGCAGTTCAGATCAACACTCAGCTGCTAATACACGTACAACCTTTACAATTCAGGAAAAAAAGTTTATACTTACTTGTTTGTATACAATGCTTCTGCTGCTGCAAGCTCCTGGCGAGGTGGTTGCAGGCGAAGAGACCTAGTACTTCTTATCACTAGCTTTTATAAAATTCTTGTCTTTTTTTTTTTTTTTTTTTTTTTTTTTNTTTTTTTTTTTTTTTTTTTTTCCCCTTTATTCTCCTATCTCTCTTGACTGGCTGGGGAGATGTTATCGCTGGAGATCGTTGATTGGCTGTTGGGAAACAACGATGCAGAGCCAATTGGATCTGTTGTCTCTCCCTGTTCCTTTGCCTCCCCCTCCACCTCCTTTCCATGTTCATATAACACAGGTTATGATGAAGTGGAACTGGGAAGTTTTTCATATTATTTCTGTGAATCGACAGTATTCTTCCTCTTTCAAAATCACAGCAAAAATTACAAGAGCAACCAGAGGAATTGCAACTTGGAGGTAACTTTCAGTTTAAGGCTAGATATTTACATTTAGGAAACTCCGCAGTGTGCAGAGCAGCTACAAGGGAAAGAAGACTAGAAAACAAAATGCAGAAACAGTGGAGTAGATTCTTGCTTGGTATGAATTATTATCATTTCAGTCACTTTCTACCTATTGCACTGATTTTATTCACTTGATAATTTAAGCCAGAAATGTGTTTCCCTTTCCAGTTCACATTTAGAAAGGCAAAAGCTAATGTTACAGTAGTAGGTTTAATGAAGCAATAAATCCAGAATTCCTTTAGAACAGTGCAGTGTGGCACTGAGGGTTATTAGAAAAAGTATGCCCACATGGTGATGCACAAGTTCAAGCTAAACTGTCCTCTGAAATCCTGCTGAAACAACCTCTGCCTGAGTTATAATGCCATGAAATCTCCTCAGTTGCCTAATAGATTGTTTCTATGAAAAACTGCTAATTTTCTATAAATAGTATATCCACATTTATTTTATATCAAGGGCAGAGATGCACCAAATCTACATAGATATGGCTGATTTTTCTCTTATTTATCATTCCATGTCACTGGAGAAAAGTACAGTATAGGGTCTTCAGCAACAGCACAGTCAGTGACCTTGGACATTGTCATGTCTTTACCCAAAAGGCCCAGTGTTTGCTTGGATAGTGACGTATTTTCTCCATTTTTTTTGGCTCATGTAGTGACACCTTTAACCTTTACATGAACTCAGTGAGAAAGGTGATTTTGCCTCTCACTGAGCAGCTGTTAACTTCATTAGGGCACTTCCTCCCTGAGCCTATCAGTTCTGGAGGTGTGTGGCAAGGTAAATGAAAACCTAACAGTTAATACAGTGCCAGCCTTAGAACTTTGTGACAATCAATAAAGCTCTAAGAAACCTGTGAATTCAGTCTACTGAATCTAATGGAAGACCTTGTGCATTTTTTGTTTTGTTCTTTTTAACTGTCTCCTTTCTGATCCATCTTTTGCTGAAGAATGCTGTGGTACGTAACACTGAAAGAAAGCCTTCACTGGGTTATGGTGTTTGGTTTATATCCCATATCTCTCGCCCTAGCAGAAAGATGAACTCAATATCTTGTTAAAGTTTATCCACAAAGACTTCTGGTATGGATTAAAAATATTTTTAATAATTTATCTTATCTAATAGCCTTTTGGGGTGATGCAGGTGTCATACTGATGGCATACCTCAATGCCACAGAGAAAATCCTTTTGTCATTCCTGCTTTGGTCAAAAACTGCCAGAGGTAAGAAAGCATTTGAGATTCCTTTTTTTTTTTTTCGATGAGGTGTGAATGTGCCTATTAGCAATGGGAAAGCTGGGGACAGATTTCGTGGGGAAAAAAAAGTTTCTGCTATTTCGAAAAAGACAGCTTTCTTATCTTTTGAAAATGTTTTAGAGAGTCTTATAGTCTGTCCTATGCTCTTACATTTTGAAAGACATTTTTAACTTGTGTAGTAGCTAGTGTGTGTGCCTTGTGTGCCTTTCCATTCCTTTTCAGCTAAAAGCCAGCTCTTCTAGATCCACAGGTTCTGGCAGATGTTCTGAGACATGTGCAGATGAAAACTGAATAAACATGGCGGCTAAATTTTTCACTTAATTTGGAAAGAGGAGGTTTTCTAGCAAAAATGTGAAATGAGCAGTCACTCTAGATAATGTCACTGTCAAATTTAGTACTATTAATATTAGAACCATGATTCAGTTAGTGCTGTTTAGAAATCAGTAGTGGTCTGCATGCTGCAATGGCTCTAAAAAGACACTGGAAAAAAAAATGAAATTTAGAACTTTGTAAGAGGATGTTTAATCCATTTGAAATTTAGGTTAAGAAAATATATGTTCTTACAAGGTAAGTAAGGGGAATAAGCTTGTATGGAAAGGGGAATGCAATATGTTTGCATTCAATTCAGCAATCAACCTACAGCACAACAAGAATTACTACCTGCCCTAATTGTTCTACACCAAAATCAGTGTATTGGCCAGATTCTGTATCTGTTTCACTGAATTACTGTTTGAGCTCACAGTATCACTGACTCCCTCAGGTTTCCAGTGCCAAAATTAATTTTGAATTTGCTTCTTTTTTTATTGAAGCCTTTCTTACAGCAACAGATGGGACTGAAGGTAGGAAGATGGCTGTCTACAGGTGTGAAGAGCATTGTCAGAGGTGGTTACATGAGGACATTATTTTGAAGGAGATGATTGGATTTGTAGCTATGGATAGCATGACTTCTTCAGTACAGGAAGCACCATGCAGGAAGGTTGGGAGACTTTTGATGGGCATGAATTTTGAGGAATACTGGACGTGGAGTCAGAGGAGTAAGGATGCAGTTCAGGTTATAGATTTGGGGGCTCCAAGAGAACAGGAAATGAGAGGTCGAAAGAGAGGCAGAGAGGAGGTTACAGACAATAGCAATGGGACCAAGCGGCAAGGCCAGTGCAGTGAAACAGATGCCATTTTCTAGCGTTCACCGATGGCTGGCTTTGGCAAAGTTGGTTGTGTTCCTACTTCATTAACGGTATGTGGGGTTTGGCCTCTCCTGCAAGGTGGCTGGAGAAGCTTCCTGATTTTGTAGAGCTAATTATGTAGGAAGATTTTTCTTTGAGAGTTCTGCTGCTGAGGAAGATCTTTCTGGAGATCATCATCTCCTTCTGCCTCTGGCATTGAGAGGGGGTGGTAGCACAGAGACCTCACAAGCAGGGTAAGGCAGGGGAGAATGGGAAGGGAGGGCACTCGAGCGAACAAACAAGTGCATTCAGTTATTATGACAGGTGACAGAAGTTTTACTGACAAACTGACACTTAGCGGTGATTGCTAATTTCTTTCTCTAGTGAAAAATCTTTTAAAACAGGACGGATTCTTAAGTATTTTTGGAAGTGTAAGAAACATACATACTTAAGGATTCTAAAAAGGACATTTAATTTTTCATCAATGGGTTTTAATAGCCTTTTTATTTGTTAATGAAGTAACTGACATAAACACTTTCATATCAAAATCTTCAAAGCTCACTCATATCTCTGAATAATCACTGGAAAACCTGATACATAGCAGGTTTGTGAATGTTCATTGTTATTTTACCTTTTATAGCCTAGGAACAGGAAGAGAAAAATGGTGATTGACTGTGAAAGAGATGGATAAAATTAAATGTCTCATTTTTTTCTGTCTCACAAATGTGGCACAATGTAAGTGATATTTGTATTTGAACAACCTGAAGGTTTTTGCTCTGCTGTATGTTAATGTTGATTTTTTCCATCTGAAATTACCACACAAAAGTTGACAGAAGTATTCAGTGTATTTTAAAAATTTAAAGACCACAAAATCACTTTATGGCTAGTGTGAGTTATTATTTAGGTCTTAATTTGTAATTTGTTGAGTTAGAAAAAAATATATGCCATTTTACAAATACAGGATATACACAGCACAAGTTAAATTGATAGCTGTCCTTATTATATCCGACCTTACTGGCAAAATATCTGCCAGATCTGCATTACAGTTTGGAGTGAAATCTGTTGCCTCATGAAATACTTCAAAGTCAATAGTAAGCCTAATTTACAGATATCAGATAAAAATTTAGAATTGCTTGTTTCTTCAGATTTAAGATTTTGTTTTGCGTATGTTTCAACTATCATTCTGATACTGATTTTGACTTTTAAATGCTCATATTAATTAGTATTTTAAATGAAAACAATCAGTAAATGTGAGGAGATAAGAAAGACAATCTGTGGCAGACCTTTGAGAGGAAGCAAAGGAGAAGAAAGAAACGATTGAATAATTTCAGAGACTGTGTGGCTGGTCACCACATGAAGAGTAAAATAGAGTTAAAGCTTGCCTCTGCAGTTCAGTAAACTAGGTAGTATTATTCTTATCAACACTTTGTGGTCAGACTTCTAAAAGGTTTGAAACTGAATGGAAGAAACAGTGATAGATGGAAAATGTTTGAGTGTAATGTGCATTCACATGAAAAACAAGTGCCTCTCTGAGCCCTAAGAGAGTGCTGCCTGCGTGATGGGGTTAAAGTATAATCGGAGCATGCTTGAGCTGAGCGGAGTCTGCCCACTTTCCACCTATCCAAGTTGTGCTGGACGTTTCTTGTTTTTTGTACTCTACAGTCTTGCTTAACTATCTCAAAGTCCAGCTTGTTCATCCCTATCTAATCAGAGGTATTGTTTGTAGAAGTGGCTTGTTTTCCTCCTCACCTATGCTCTTAACCCCCAATCCAGAGAGTTTGGCCTTTAACCCCATTAAGATAAATCTCCTGTGTGTCTGGCTGCACTGTGTTCAACAGTGCCTGCAGACACGTTCATTGTGGAGGAGGTGGAGGTTTTTTGGGGGAACTGACTGATGCAAGAGACTCATGAAGGGGAGGACTGCAGCTAAGGGAGGGTCTGGCTTAATTTCCTCTTGTTCTGACTCAAAAACGAGTTGCAGCAAACATTGTGAAGACCTAGAATGAAGTGCAGGCAGGTTCTTATTGTTACTGCTATCATACCCAAATCTCTGTAATAATTTCAGTAATGATGATAGCAAATCTAGATGAGACTCTAAGTCATGTTGGCAGTGGCAACATCTCTGAGTGGTGAAAAATAACTGTCTTACTCCACTCATGTAGTACAGGACATGAGGATAAATGCAGTCATGACACTGATCTCTGTTCTCTTTTGTTGATATTTAGTTTTTCAAAAGCAAATAGGCAAAGGACTGGCTGCTAGGATTGGGAAGCACTGACCTTTTTATTACTAGTACCATATTACCAAATGGTACATCGTCCTAGAAATACACATTCTTGCATACTGCATACTAATCTTGGTATATGATTTTTAACATATAAAATGCAACAGATATACAAAGTGGACCCATTTACTGAAAAGTCTATTGTGGATAAGATTTCTGCAAAGATGGAGGAAACCTGCAGTATCATGGTAGAATTCAAGAGAAGGTAGGCACATGAGAATGAATATTTAGCCACTGCAAGAAAATAGAACATTTGTTTTTTGATCTACAGAACCACTTAAAAGTCATCAAAGGTTTTAACTGTGTATGTGTCTTTAATAGCTTGTTACACAGAACAAAATCTTGTAAATGGATCTCTCTGCCTGTAGGTGTATGAATCAACTAGAGAATTCTCCTAAAGCATGAACTGTCAGGACAGAAGCTAATCTATGGAAACTGAGGTATTGAAGCAACAGAGACACATGCAAAAGTGAAGAAATGGAATACCCACCAAGAAACATGGAATTCGTATTGTTTGTGTCATGTATATATATGATATACTGAAGATTATTAAGAACTGTATGTTGGACCCTGGCTTTGAGCTGTTTTGGAAAAGACATCTGTAGGTACCTCCATTATTATGGAGGTATACAAAAATAAAGTCTAACTTACGGAGACAAACTGCTCGCACTTGACTTGCCACAGCTGTCTTCCGCAGAAAATTCTCTTTCATACATAGTGGAAAATGTACCCTACTCCATGCAAAATTATACTAAATTTAAATTCCAGCGACTAAAGTTTGAATTTATCTCTGGCCCCCTTTAAAATATCTCAGTACTTGATGGAGATGGCCATTAACAACCTGATCTAACTAGACCTGCTCTGCATGGATGTTTGGAAAAGAGGCCTCTAGAAGTGCTTTTTTAATCTGAGTTATTCTAGGATTCTAAGAATGATGATATTGTCCATGCAAATGCATGAAGCCACCAAACACAGAAATATTTTTCTTCACTGAATTACAATAATGGAAGTGATGGATCTGCCGGTAAGGAAACTAACAGTAGCACATAGGATGCACATAGAAACAGTAGTGTTACAAGAGGAAGCTAGTTTGCTTTATAGAAAGTGTGCTTATAAATCTTTTTTACAAAAATTATGGACTTTAAACAGACCATGATGAGTCCTGTCTGTCATCAGTGTTGCTGCTGAAATAGCCAGTTCAGCCATTCACAACTCATCACAATCGAGAGGAAGTATTTTTTTTTCTCTCTTCAGATACAGTGCCTTCCCACTAGGACACTGGTACCTACTATAGTTTGTCTTTGGCTTCTAGTCAGATAGTGAACAATTTATGCTTTGTGTTCTGCCAGAAATCAAAATTATGTTCGACAAAACTTGGAAACAAAGTTTTTCTTTACTATAAATACTTCCTCAATATTGCCCTGAATGGTAATGCCCTGACTCCTGCGGCCTGGGAAAAAAAATATTTTGTGTAAGCTCTAGTTGTTATATTGAGAAATAGTTTCAAAGTACTTGGAAATGAATCAACTTCTGAGAAAAATACATGTCTTTTCTTTTAAAAAAAAGGACAATATGTTTTGTTCTAATAAAACAATCTCTTAAAATCATGTGTGCAAGAATTAATGCTACTCCTTGATCTTCTGTATCCTGAGATACAGCAGCTCAACTCTGCCTCCCTGGCAGAGCAGAAAGGTAAGACTTGGTTGTCTGAAACTACATAATTAGCCTAAACTGTGGAACTAAATGCTACCTTCCCTCTTTCAGTTCAACGGGCAAAGTACACTGCTCTGACTTGTGATTTCTAATAAAGCCCATAGTGCAGAAGATAGAAACAGAATTAAACTTGCTTCTCAAAGTCCAGATGCAGAAGGCAGGAATCACGTCCTGTGAACGTGATTCCTGATGCTGAATGCCTGAGATGTCACAGGGGTGGGCACTGCGTAAGTAACGTTCTCGAAAACTCCGAAGTAGCTACTGGCAGCTGCAGCAGGAAGAGCCGTCTCTGCTGTAAAGATAAACTGGACAATTAGGGTAATAATTCCAGAAGGACATAAAGAATTTATTAACCTGATGCTAGCAAGCAGGACAAGGATTTTTTTTATTAGAAACTTTCACTAACAGGTGAAAGTTTAGCCTTTCTAGGTTTTGCTGGGAAATGATTCCCCCAGCTATCCTTTCTTGGCACTTTCTATCTGAAAATTTTCTTCCAGTTTAGGATGGATGCTTGAAGCTCATGTTCTTAACTTCCAGATATAAAACCTGATCTATGCTTAGCAAAATTACTGAGGAATCTCTGTTTGACCTCTACAATAACAAATTAGGTACTACAGTTCAAAAACGAAAATAACGTGGAGACACTGATAAATTATTTCCCATGTCAAAATATTTATTAACTCTATATTGTCATTTGGTTGCTTTTTTCCTAAGGTTTTTTTTTATTATTATTTCTTAAAAATTTCATTATTTCTTAAAAAGTGAGTAGTTTATTGCACATTTTGTGAGATTTTCTTTGCAGAAATGAGAATGAATAGACACTCATGAAATAAACACTCATGAAAACAACAGTTTTCATTGTTCTGGATTTATAGAGTACAAAGATTAAAAAAATGTATCATTGAAAACACAACACACTGAAACATTCAGCAATTAAAGAAGGATAAAAAGTTGTATTTCCTCACATGCACAGGCACTTAGTGGAATAAATACGCACTGACACCCAATCCTGCCATGGATTGACATGGTACAACATCCTATACCATGTTATAGTACAGACGGAGAATAGGTTCGCCCACCTGCTGCTGGTGTTTCTGCTTTACTATCCTGTGGCATCTTTTGAGGTTTACAGCACCTAAGGATAAATGGTGAATTTCCTACATTTTGCCCTTTGAAACATAAAGAATCCCCCAAGCAAGTCAGTCTTCCCACATCTGAATTCCAGAGATGATATCAAGCTCTATCCTAGCGGAGCTAGTGAGAGGGTGAATCACAGCATCACGGAGTGGTTGAGGTTAGAAGGGACCTCTAGAGATCCAGTCCAACTCCAGCAGGGACACCAGAGCACGTGGCACAGGGTGGCAACCTTGCATTATGCAAGGGTATATTGTGTTTTTTGTACAGGGTGAATACCCATCATGGGCAGATAGCTGGGGGTTTACAAATACTTTTATTTCATCCCTCAAGAGTTCTGTGCCTTTCCCAACTCTGGCTGGATCTGTTATTAGTTTAAGGCTTAAATAACCCGGGGAGAGAATGGAGGATGGAAAATGAAGCTTTTTCTTGATGAAAAAAAAATAATGGGGAAACAAAGAAATCCCCAACCAAAACTCAGTGAAAGTATTTTACTTCATCCATTGTGAAGCTAGAGAAATGCTTTCAGGCAGAGTTCAACCAGCCTTCCACTATAAGTGAATTTGATTCAGAGTTCAAGGAAAGCCAGGTGGGCTCTTCATTAGACATAAACACTTTGATGTTTATGCTGTTATCGGTAAGAGATATCTATGGCCTACTCTGCAGGTACCTTTGTATTTAGCTGTGTATACAGCTGTGCTACAAAATACGCATCCCAAATGGCAAACAACCAGACACATTAAGTTAATGAGTCCATACAGAAGTGGTCCCTCACATGTTGCGCTATTGTTGCTTGCTTTTTTTATGAATAACTAGCTTTGTTCTTCGTGGCGATTAGGTTTGCTGCCAGGGGCAGCAGATGAGCCACTAGTCCAAGCTGTGAATTAAAACTTCCAAACCAATGAAGGATACTGAACAAGGGCAGCACTAGAATGATCTTTTTTCCCTTTTCTTCTATGCTGACAGAAAATCATAGTCCAATTAGCAACTAGTAAGGCCTTTTTTAAGTTTTTAAGTTTTTTTTAAGTTTAAGTTTTTAAGGATCTGGATGCACTAACAGTAATAGTGATGATACCACCATGTTTATTTCCCCAAGTTGTTTAGCACACCTGGAAATGAAAACGTGCATTTATGGTCTGGCTGTGTAACACTAAAGGCTGTTAATGTTACCATTCCTATCTTCAGAGGTGGGCTTTATTGAAACAGCAGAGACATTGTTTTTTAAGGGCCTCTGCTCCAAGAAAGGAGAGGCCAAAAGTTGGAAATACAGGTGGGATCTGTAGAGGTAGGCAGTAATAGAAAACCATTAAAATTTGGAGAATCTATATGAGATTTGAGGGAGAATTCTCATTATACACAAGTTGCTTTTGAAAGGTCTGCTCAAGAATGTCGCTTTGAAATGTAGAGAAGCCAGAGATCAGACCTTGTCAAGGACAGAAAAATAAGGGGCTATTCTCCTCACTGGCTTAAATTGGAAGCATTCACTTTGTTCAAGATTTTGGTTGCCCTAAGTTGATGATTTCTTTAACTACTGTTAAGGAAAGTAGGCAGTGCACCTCTAAATATATTTGTAGGAGCTTTTCTCTTAGAATGATTAAGGAGAGTAGATAATCCAAACCTTCAGCTGAAAGCCTCCACTTCCCTCCCACAGGGTGTGTGGTGATTAGTTCAAGGCATTTATTATGTAGGACCTTGATGTATGCAAATTTATTTTTAAACAAAACCTTTTTTTTAGGAGAAATTCACTTGGAGGCATAGCACATTCTGTGTGAGTGGTACAGCATCTGAATTTGTAGACTGTCTCTCTCCCCAGCAGCAAAGCTCTCCAGTCTTTGTGTCTCGAAGGGCACGGGCAGATCACAACAGCTTGGGGTTGTCATTTAGCCGCAGGCTGGAATACAAGCCTATGTGCTGCACCAGGTTGGGTTCCACCACGTAGGCGGTCTCCCCCTTAGTCCGCAGCAGGGAGTAGAGGGCTGTATCCTTAGCAAAACCCTGTCGGCAGTGCAGCCCCTTCAGGTAGCTTAAGGCACGGCGGGCAGACGGAGCGGAGAAGAGCATGGCAGGCGTGCAGCATTCAGTGACGGGCACGACGTTATAGAGCGTGGGCGTCAGGCGGCGCAGCTCCAGCATGTAGTGGCGTCCCACCAGCTCTGACAACGCCATGCTGTACAAAGCAAAGAACAAGATGATGGGCCAGCTGAGGCTTGGGCGGCCGGCTGCCCAGGAGTAGATGCAGTTCAGCATCGGCCCCAGGAACATTCCCAAACCGAGCCACTCCAGGATTCTCATGGGCTCAGGGTTGAAATAGCGTTGAAGCCTCTCGGGGTGGTAAAGCTTGAAGTAGAGCGCGTCTCTGAGGTATGGCTTGGAAAAACGGGCCAGTAAGAGGTGCTGCAGGACAGGGAATATCTCCTTCTCTGGCACAGCATCATCTTCCACTATGAGGATGTACTCTGGGTTATAGACTGACAGCGACTGCTCAAGGCAGAAGACATAGTCCTGCTTCTCCTTCTCAAATTGGTTCATTCTAGGCTTAGGGTCCTCCTTGATTTTGTCACGACTAACCATGGGAAAAAAACTGCTAAGCAGCCTGACATCCTGGTGGCTATTGGGGTCTGGCTCCACATTGCAGAGGAGGATGCGGTGGCTTTGGCAGCGTGTGCCACACTGCTGGAGAAGGTGGTGGAAGCGGGAGGCTACTTGCAGGACGTAGTGGAAATCACTCCGCCGCTGCACAGTAATAATGGTGACCAGCAGGAAGGGCCGGAAGGCCTCGCTGCTGGACACCTCAGAAGTGTTCAGTACCTGTAGCCCCTCAAAGTAACGGAGAGCAGCCTGGCCCTCCTGTCGGTTCCGCTCCAGGAACTCCTGACTCATGGGGTTCAGGTGCCAGTGCCGGAGGTAGAAATAGGAATGGAGGAGCCGGTGGCAAATCAAAGGAGCCAGCACACCGAATGTCACCACAGTCAGCGTGAGGAGGTGGATGAAAGGACTGGACCAGCGGCACCACCTCCCGTAGAGCTGCCAGCCTTGGTGCAACATGGCTAGTGGTGAAGGAAGGCACTCCTGCTCTATTCATGCCCCCATTCCTTCAGTTCTTCTGCGTCTGCTTTGCATGGCAAGATGTCACTGAGGCAATGGGTGCCAAACTCACATCGTTTGATCAAACCTAGAGAGGAAGAAAAAGATGGTTAATGAAATAGAGACTGGGAGAGCAGGGAGAACATGCTTTGTGATGATGAAAAGCTGAGGGTTAGTCACTAAGCCAAAAAAAAGGTCCCCAATGAAGGTCCTCCTTGTTTGGAGGGCATCACAGTGTCAGGAGATGCTGATTACTAGAGTAAATATTTCCTGCAAAGTGCCCACAAAGCTTTTTCAGCATATAAGAGATATGATCTGACCTAGATCTGACCACATTTCTGTTTTCGTTACATTGCTCACAACTTGCAATAAGTAAGACACCATGAGTGCAGGAAGAGTGGATAAAGCAATCCTTTGTTGTTGAAGGAGGAGAACCTAGACATTGCCATTCAGTCACAGTCGTACAGTAACACTTGGTCACAGCCAAGAACCAAAACCAGTCACTCAGTCTTAGTTAGCTTATACTTGGAAGACCTTTTTTTGCCTCTGTGAAGTGACACATTTGCTTTTTGGCACTCACATACTTGGCAAAATTGTATACGTGTTTATACTTTGCTTCCCAAGCAAAGATACCAGTTTACCTTATAAAAGGCACATATTTTCTAGGTGCAGTGTGTATCTCCAAGATATCTTCTCCTCTCTAGACCTTGTGAGATACACAGTAGCAAGATAAACAAGCTCTTACAAGCCATTTACTTGTAATTTTAAAATATGTGGTTTTAATTTGAAGCTGAAATTTATAATACTCATTTACTATACATATATTTATTAGACATGCTTTAAGTAAGCACCCACCTTCTTCCAGATTAGGATTTACCAAATTCGGCTTTTCTGTCATAGAATCATAGCACCGTAGAATCACTGTGGTTGAAAAATACCTTCAAGTTCAACTAGTCCAACTCTAAGCCCTTCAACACCATGCCTGTTAAATCATGTCCCAAAGCGCCTCATCTACGCATCTTCTGAACACTACCAGGGACAGCCATCTTCTCTGGGCTGATACTAACTCACACTTAACAGCCTGCCTATCAGTAGCTTTCCACAAAATTAAGACAAATATGCTGTTTATGTGATTTCTCTAAATGTCGTTAATTTTCCTTTTAATCTGCTGTTTGACTGTCCATTATACTTTCCATCCCTTCTCCATATGCTCTTAGCTCTCCACATCTAAGCATCAATTAGTGCTCTCTGACCAAAATGTTGCCCCTTTTCCTTTTCTACAGTTCTCTCACAGCATCACAGAGCGGTTGAGGTTGGCAGGGACCTCTAGAGATCATCTAGTCCAACCCTCCTGCTCCAGGAGGGACACCCAGAGCACGTGGCACAGGGCGGCATCCAGGCAAGTTTTGATGATCTCCAGAAAAGGAGACTCCACAACCTCTCTAGTCAGCCTTTTCCAATGCTCTGTCAAGTCAAGCAGCTTTTTCTCATACTCAGACAAAAGTTCACATTGATGCATGAGAATCTGCAGAGTCTTTCCATGCTAATAATAAGATATTGTTTCACTGACACTGCACGGTATTCCATCAGAGCACTTTGTAAAGGCCCTGATAGTTGCTTTTCAGCCAACAGAGGCCGAGCTATTACGACTCAGGATATGAAGACCTGATATCTATCAGAAAGGAAGACCTTACATGTAAGTACACTTATGCAAAAATCCAGGGATTTCCCTTTTTGCATTTTCTGCTAACAAAGCAAAAACATTAAAGGAACAAACAAATGCAAAATATTATTCTGCAAATCCACAGTCACACCCATACTGGTTATGCCTCTGAGCTTCCTTTTGGTGTGAGCTGCGGTGTTGGCACATTGACAGTTTACAAAATCAGGCTCCAGATTTAAAAATGAGGACTATAGTGGGGCTAAAAGATGGTTAATTTTTCAGGTAGTAATTGCTTTCTGCCTGCCAGCTGTGCTGGAAATCAGAGATAGATGATGGGCCTGCAGTGAGCTGTGCAGCTTTCAGGATATATGTTCAACCATTAGAGACACCCATCCAAGCAAGAGCCCTTATACTGTCTCCTGCTGAAATGGGAGAAAGAAGAAAGAGATGTTGTATTTTCCATGCAGCACCACACTTGACGGACCCCAGGGACCCTTGCATAAAGTCTTGCTCTTCTGCAGCACTTGCTGTGCAAGGGTCAGACCCACAGCACCATGAAAGTGCCCAGATCCCTGTGTGTGGGATCCCTGTGTGTGAGAACCCTGTGCCTAGGAAACAGTTGTCCTCTGGATGGCCTGCTTGGAAAGCTGTGCTGGGTCTCCCCCTGCCGACGTCCTGCTCCATGGCACAAGGAGGCTGAGAGGCTGCGATTTGAAAGCAAGGAAGCTAAGACAGCGAGGAGGCCAACTGGGGACAGGATGGAGAGGACAGACTCCTGACTTGCTTTGGCTTTCGGGTTCTGATACTCAGGAGCCAAACCAACAGGTCGTGTTCTGATCCTGCAACGCAGGATAGCTTAAGCAGAGCAGCCATGAGAGCGGTGCTGCTGCCAGGCTGAGAGCAGCCGTGCTGGATCTCTCGTGCTTTATCGCTCTGATGCCCCATCGGGAAGAGTCTGCTGCCTTTGGTAGCAGAATAACCAAACAAAGCACATGAAAGTGCAAGAAATACTCTAGTTCATGCTAAAGCAAGCTCTAGGATGTAGAAAAGAAGGGAAGCAGAAACACCGATTTCACCTTTTTTTTTTTTGGCTGTAGTTCTAGGAATTTAAGAGTTCTCAGTGTAGATCGAACTTATTTTGCAGTGTACAGAAATGAAGCTTGATCCCATATGCAGAACTCATCTACTAATCGGGATGGTTCTGATTTTACTTAAGTTTTTAGAAACTGTCAGTACTGATATTCTCTTTTCCTCTATTTTTACAGATTCTCTTTATTCCCCTTACAAACTTAAGTAACATTTGTACCTGAAAAATAGGTCTGAGGAAAAAAAACCCAAGAATCTAAATTGAATTTTATAGTGGGTTAAAAAAACTGCGTAAATCATGAGTAGTAAGTATTTTGCAATCATGTATATACTTGCAGTAAAAGCCATTTTATAGATGTTCTTTGTGGAACTATGTCAGCAACTGCTTAAACTTTTTTTGGAAATTGTAGTTACATAAAGTTGTGTATTCAGTGTGTTTCCATATTTAGATGCTCAGTCACTTAATTTGGCATCTGTTTAGGAAAGTAGATTTGCATCCAAATCTTCAATAGTTTCTTAATTACTGGGCTGTTCAGGAAACAGATCTCTGTATAAATGAAGGAAGGTAGAAAAATAAATATAACTTCCTCTTTAGGATGCAAAACAGTCTCCTGTGCTAGTGCTTTAAAGGAGAAGCTGGTTTTTTGCCATTCTAAACGCCTTTGCAGAGGGACTCCTGAGGGCAGTAGTTCTCAGAGCAAAGCCTCCTACAGATTTCAAAACTGTGAAATGCCAGGAGGCTTCTAGGCAGATACTATATGTTGGTAGAGGTCTTCTCTCTCTTGCACTGCCTTGTCTGCGAGGCAAGAAAAAAATATTCCTTTATGATTACAATATTAAGTGATCCTTTTTGACTAACTAAACTTTTCTTCAATGTTAAAGTGAGAAGCCATTCCCAACATAAACAAACCAAAAGGCTCTCACAAAATCTCATAGATGGGCCAGCTGCTGAAGTTTGTAGCTACCAGTCCCGAGCTCAGCCACAGTGATAGTAGTAATGATGCTTACACTGAGTTGTAGCTTTGACTTATGTATTGATCCTGCAAAGACATCCAAATGAACACCCATGCGTGAAACACCACTAGCCCCCAACCTAGCACTATATAGACAGGCTGCAAGCCCAGGATCAAGCCCATCTAATGATTAACTTCCTTGAGCAGAAACAAGACCTTTGCCTTGAAGGTGATGTTGTTAGTGCACCAATTAAATCTCACAAGGAAGTTTAAAAGCAAACAGTCCTGTTTGAATCAAATGAAGCTGCTGACAGGTGCGTGACAAAGTCTTAAATAGCAATATAAAACTTCTGCACTTTCATATATGCATGCTCTCAGTTCAATGTTCTGTTTGGATGCCCCCATCTTCAGAAAAGTGAGGTCTCCACCAAAAGCTGATCCATATTCTTGGACCAGATGGACGGTGTTTTTCATGTGGGATATGGCACTTCCTGCCCTGCTTCTGGACAGCTTTGAGTAGGAGAGGTGTCACATCATGTTTCTGCAGTGAATAGTTTCTCACTGAAAACAGTGTTGTGCAGTAGAAGTCAAGCATGCACAGACCTGGCCATCACAGTTAGATGCCAGACTGGCATCTAAGAAACACAAACCATCCTGACAAGAGCTCTGCTCCTACAAGCATTCAGCAGAATGCTGAATGGTAACAGCTCAGCAGTTCATTTCTCAATGGGCTTTACCAAGAGGCATCAAACACATCTCCTATATCAACCTCAAGCAGTGCTTGAAGCAGTTGCGTAAAGAAACTCAGATAATGCCAGCACTAACCATTGGCCAGGATTCATACTGGTCAGTGAGGGACACGGTCCAATTTACAGTGAAGCTGACATTTTCTATGGAGGTTATTAAATGCATTGTTTTGCTTTTGTCACTTGTCACACAATGAATATCAAATCAACTGATGGTTTCATTTAAACTTTAATTTTAAGTAGTCCCTGCTAAGGCAAAGACAAGCAATGCTGGTGATACAGTGAATTGCTTCGATATCCTGAAGAACTCCATTTGTTCTTGCTCATGTTGATTTTTTTAAACTAAAAGCATAACATTGCCATAGTCTAACAGTTACATTAGTGGTAACTTGAGGGAAGTGTAGGGGGCTGTCATGGCCATGAGGCGAGGGAATCAGTGGCATATTCAGTCTATTTTGATTCACCATTTCACAAAGCCTGCTAAGGAAGATATATTCTTTTTCCTGTCCAAGGAGCTGTACTTTGAACTCTATCAGAAAAAAAAAATGGTAATTAATGGTTTTTAATCCACTTCAATTACCAAACCCCTGAAACTGCAGATTTGCATCTTGAGTGTGAACTTACTGATAGGCTGATTTGCTTTTTCCGTTTGACTGTGATGGGCAAAGTCAAAGCATTATTAGGAACTTTTACAAGTTGTCCATAAATCTTTAGAAACAGAGGGACCACAGCTTGGAAGCTTCTGAACTAAGAGGTGAAGTACACTGATACAGCAGCTGGAAGACAGTTTCTCCCTTTGCCTTGAATTAAAAAAATGCAGCCACTAGTGAAACAGACTATGAAGTAGAATATAGATTCATTACATTATTTCTCAAATTCTCTCCTGCTTCTCAAGTAGGTTAACTTTCTGCTGCCACACCCAAGTGACTGGAGCTCGTTGCAGACATCTAGTCACCTCCCTATGCACACACAGGTATCATGGGAAAGCAGGGTTTTTCCCTGCTGCTGTCAAGCAGTGATGTTGGCCAAGACTAAGATCAAGAGCGAGCGGAAAAACCCTGGAGAAGAGTCCTACAGAACAATAGGAGACTGAGGACAAGGAGTTCTGGGAGGAGTTTTGCAAGATGACACCAAAGGTTTATACAGCTTTGAAATAAATTATGCAATCTCCATCCGTCTAAATTTACATTTTCTTCTGTGCTAGAGGAAACAAAAATGACATGCTGTTATAGAGCTGGGTAATGATCTATATAAAAACTGCTGTATATTTTCACAGAGATCTGCTTTAAGCCCTCCAAGAACTGAAAAGAGGCTTTTAGTTTGAGCCTGCTTCTACTTTGTTATAAAACTTGCCTGCATATTTTTGTTAAAAAAAAATAATTGATTTTAGACAAAGCAGTTGGCACTAACTGATACCTTCTTCTATTTGCTCCTGGTATCTCAGAGCTAAATGTGCTCTCAGTCCACAGCTATAGGCATGCCATAGGTAATTTGTATTTAACTGTTTGTGTTACCGTCCTCTGCTAAAAGAAGGCCAAGGCCTTATGTAAGATCCTGTGCATAAATACATGTTACAAGAGACTGTTTTGCCTCAGTGGATCCCAGCATAAGAATATAAAAAGTAGGAGCAAATCTGTTTTTCCCAGGTGTGCAAAAAATCGAACTGTTTTTGTTTGTTATAAACAGCTGGAATTTTGTAGTTTAGCAATCCACTCAAGTAAATTACCTAGAATAGTTATTGAAAAAGAAACTGAATGTGGTATTCTGAACTAGTAAAAATTATTTACAAATTAAAATAATAGAACAGATCAGAAAAAAAAAAACTTAAACATGGAAAAGTCTGTCCAGAAGGAGCTATTCTGCAATGGCCATGAAAGAGTTATCCCATTAGAGCTATTCCAGAATAGCTCCTTCTGCCATAGCTTTCTTATTAAATTTCTATACACAGATGTGCCCATGGGAGTTTCTAATAAACCACTCATTTCCAATATCTGAGACAGGAGCATGCAGATTAGATTAGTTGTCTGAGCAGTTGAGATTTGGGAAGGATGAGGGTGAAGATGTATAAAATGGGGGAGACAGAAAGAAAAGAAAAGATATGTGCTTATTGCTGCTCAACTCAGGAAATGTTGCAGCTTTATTGTTGTCCATTTATGACTACAAAGTCATGAGTTAAAAAAGGTAAAAGGGAAATGTAACATCATTTTTCTGTAAGTAAAGGCACTTGCTGATAAAGCTGTAAGTTTCTAGCTGGAATAGGTCATTGTAACAATAAAATATAAAACTGTAGCAAATGCCAACAAGAATATTCTGAATCCATCAGTGTGCAAAGGCAAAAATGTTTAATAATGCTGATAGGCAGCATATTTCTTTTTAGATGCACAGTCTACAAACATTAAATTACTACAACCCCTTTTTTGGTACTTACTTAACTCTGAAGGACTCAGTCTTCCCTCTTCCCTCTCCTCTGTTGAAAGAGATAACATATCCAGATAAAAGGCATGGTAAATGGAATGTCCTGATTCTGAAGTGTATTGGTAATTTGTTTGAGCCCCAAGTAAAGAAAATGAGGTAAATACAGTAGCTGAAAAATAGTAGGTTATATAATTCATACTGCTTCATAGCTCTTGTTGGCCAAACAGGAAAGCAGCAGATTTCACATGTGCAGGGTATGTTTTCATGGTTTCTTATGTTAGAAAATGCTGCTGAACTGCCATGTCTTTATGATAGTCTACTGGTTGTACATTAAAATTTCTTCCACTGGTTTCTTTGTGGACCACATAACAAAAACCTATGAAACTGTAGGTTCACTATTGGTATATTTCATATATTTCATGTCTTGCTGCACGATCAGCTCAGCTACAAATGTCCTCCACAACCTGTGATTTTAAATGTCACTGACTCCAGACCTTAGATTTCTTAGGTGCTCTTCTTTGCTTTCGGGATTGCTGCCAGGTAGCACAAGGTGACCCCTAAAGCACCGGGATTAATAGCAGTTACCTTAGTGATGATGGTCGAAGAGGAGGGGGCGTTAGATAAGCAGAGCTGATCCTCCCCTCCGCTTTCCCCCCTCGCAAGATCGCAGAGGCGCAAAACATTTCAGTGTGCGCAGCCCTGCACCTCCTTGCCCGAATTTTCAAACAGAAATTCTGTCAATGCAGCTTTTGCCTGAGGTTGAAAGATTCATTGGGACAACACCAAGCGTTAGGGAGGAAGCCGGCTATTTTCCCATTGTATCTTTAAAATTGTTTTTTCTTCCCCTAAGGGAAGGTTTCTGCAGGCCCAGTCAGTCTCTAACCACCCCCTCTTCCGCTTGTCACCACGTTGGGTCACGTCCTCCGTGCAAGCACGAAACATTATGCTCCTTCCCACGGGGCTTTCTGCTTTCTCCCGTCTCAAGCGCCCCAGGTGCTGGGGCCGCTGGCAGCTGGTTCCTGGGGAACGTGCCCTTCCCGGGCGCCAGGGAGGCCGCTAACTTTGTGCCTCTCCTCACGGGCCCTCCAAGGGCGGGAGGCAGCTCTCAGCGCAGGGGCACCTCCCGCTCTGCCCATGGGGCGCCTTTGCCGGGGGTGCCCGGGGTCCCGCCAGGTGAGCACCGTTCCCTGTATCCCGCTGGAAGAGCAAAGCCAGACCCACTATCACAGCCCGAGCCATAGAGAAAAAGCAGCAACGTGGGACAGAAAATGCAGCGTGAAGAAAATTACCCTTTTCTGTTCAGCAGCCTTGCGGGTCAGGAGACACCCCGGAGGGTGCAGGAGGCGCGGGCTCTCCGCAAATCCAGCATGTCTCCTGCTTTCCTTCTCCCCGCTCTCCAGCAGCACAGGCTATGCACCTCCGCTCCTAGCAGAGGGAATCCATGCAGCTCTGCTTTCTGCTCTGTCTTGCCACTCTGCTTGTTGCTCACTTCTCTCCTGCAAATTTTTCTCCTCCCTCTCCGGTGGTGAGGGTGGGATTAAAGGCATCTAAGCCTGAACATGTGACTGCACAACAGGGAGATGCTTAGAAAGCGGGGACAGACAAACTGACAAGAGTGAAAAAGCTGGAATCCAGCAAGGAAATAGGTATATGAAAGGCCGTTAAGAAACAAAAAGCAGATTGTCTGGAACGTGGAAGGACTTTGCAGGGTGGAGATCCTCGGCACAGCTGGAGTCCTTGATTTCTGCTCTCCTCCTGGAATGCTTTCCACTAGCAGTAGTGAAATGTTAACCCGATCAGTGCTGGAGAGCTCCGTGGTCTTCTCTGGCTGCATAAAACTCCCGTCTTAGCCAGGATTTTGAAGGGCTCAGCTATATTTACAGATTTCTCTCACCACACCCTCGTGTGACTGTCCTGTCTTGCTCGTTCTGCCACCACGCTGGCCTTTCTGATCCCCCCCAGGTGGTTCGTGTTCTGGCTGAGGCCGCACATGCTGCTGGCCCTCTGCCAGCTGACACCGTGGTGATGCCTTTGCAGAAGGAAAGAGCACTCCCATACGCTCAGCGTGCGAGCTGCTGCTTCACGTTCACCCGGAGGTTGTTTTACCTGGACATAGTCCATGATACATAGAAATAATGATATATTTACTATACTGGTAGTATTTTTATACGAAGAGGTGTGGCTCATTGGCTAAGCCAAATTTGTATGAGGCTGCTGAGGACCCAAAAATCATACCAAAATGATTGAAGAGTCCTGTTATCATAATTCTATATTCTACGAATTATTTCTAGCCACTGCTTATCTGGAAGATGATACAAACTTTGAAATTTTTTTTTGGTGTCTGCAACTCCAGAAATAAAAAAAAAGTGAATGCATTATCATCAAACTCTAACCTCTCTTTAATGGAAAGATCTGGAAAAAAAAAAAAAAAAGAGAGAGAGACAGAGAGAGAAATCCCTTACATTGTCTATTTCAGTGTCTGTCAAACACAGCTGCAATTTTGCTACAGCCTAGTCCTGTGATCAGAAAGTTCTGGCATGATGCATCTTTTTTTTTATTTCATTTTTAATATCTCAATTTATATTATAGATTTATATATATATTTATGTCTCATAAATATTATAGATAAAATAACTCAATTTTGTGCACCTGAGATTCTCAATTCTTACAATTAACAGAAATCATCACTTAGCTGGAGCTTCTTATTGCTGAGGTAATGTTGATGAAGGTGAAAGTAATGCAGGAGGAACAGTAATGCACTGAATGGAAATATCATCAAGCATCAAGCTTTGGTTCCTACAGCAACTTGCTCTCCCAGGAGAAAGGCTTCTCCCCTGGAAGATTTGCCAGATGTCCCCAGAGGCACATTACCTTGTTATTCTATGAAAGTAATAAGAAAACACAGCAGAAGAAAGCATAGTTTCTCAGATGATTTGTTTTCCATTATCCTTCTTTGCTGACTATCTTTCTGAAAGTTTTAATGATAATAATTCCTCCCACTCAGATTCATCCCTCTACCTCCCACTCAGATGTTCTGTAGGCCTCCAAATATTGCTGTACTAGGAAAAAAAAGTGATATAGCAGAAAAGAAGCAAAGGAATATATGGAAGTAGCAGATCGGAGAGACTTTGCATTTCTGGGAGGTCTGTTAGCATATTCTTAGGATTAGAGCTGCAGAATTCATAAGAAAAAGAAAAGATGTTTTTTTCTCATTACGTGGCAATATGTGTGTGGGAGAGCTATGAAGTGGCATCACCAGAAACACATGTCACATTGTATCTACTGTTACATTTCAGATAGATCTTCAGCCAGCAGAGCAATTTAGCAGTAGCAGATCAGTAAGAATGTCTTTTTCAGGGCAAAAGTTACAGTAATTACACTCTTGCAAGGACCCCTATGTACAGTCTTCTCTGCTGGTGTGTCTCTAACTCACTCATTTTTCAGCGAACGCTGAAAACTCACCCCTAAACACCTCTAGGACACCCCTCTAAAACAACTCCTGTTAGACCTGAAAGGCTGAGGGTGGAGAGTTGCTCATAATTTGGGGGCAATGGCACAGTTTAAACAATAGCACTGCCACCCCATTGCTCATTTTTATCAGTGGGTTTTCCCCTCTCGGTGCTAATGTGGGAACTGGTCTGAGTAAAGCATAAACCTTGTTTGACGATGGTGAGCCTACCTGGGTCACTTCCTTTCTGCATTTCACCCCATGAAACTTGCCAGCGCGGTGGGGAGGGGTTTAGACAGCAGGAAGGAACATGTGGGGACACCCCAGCTCAGGCTCTATTACATAACTGCAAATGAAAGCGCTGAGACGTAGTAGCTGTTTCTGACATTATCTGGCCTGCAACAGAACAACATTTTAAAGTTACTATGAGGAAAACAAGCAAACAAAGAAGCGCTGACACCTTTCCTGAGCTCAACCCAGGCACACAGCTCTGCCAGGGCTGCCTTCTCCTCCGCCTCCCCGGTGGATCTTGGAGCTATGCGTTTGTGCGAGGGAACGGGACTAACTTTCCTTTTGGTTTGTCTGAGATCAGGCACAGCAAATGCCTGTGGGAAGAAGGATGAGCCAGCAAAGTTATTTAGATACTGTTCTGCATTCCTAGAAAGCAGCAGAGCAGAAACAGTGTCTTGGGGCAGCTGAACTGGTTGTGCTGTTTCTACCCTGTGCATCGCTGTTGTCCTGAATACCCTTGGCCCCTGCACCATGTTCCTTGTCACCCCGCCACTGTCCACATTCCTTAGGCTTCCTCTTATACAGTAAGTCCTGCTCATCCACATGTTTTAGCAGGGGGCAAGAAAGTTGCATACTGGTTGATCTTCAGCTGCGTGGGCTGATTATCCATCTGACAAACCAGACATACATAAACCTGTTGATGGGATGTTAAAACCTCGCACTCCATTGGGTGGAGATGTGGCTATCTGATCTCTACACAGACGCTGCAAGCAATACATAGTAGTGAACTCAAATCTGAGACTTTCATCCAGTTAAAATGAAATTTAACAAATATATTCAGGGAAGCAGTGAAAAGCCAGGAAAAAAAAAAAAAGATTTTGAAAACCTTAGGAAAACATCCAGAGTGATTGCATTTTAGCAGGAGGGTGAACTGGTACTGGTACTACTGGTATGTACATACAGTACATGGTCAGTAGTTAAGGGCTGTGCCTCACCTGCAAATATTTCCTTCAGTTATAGATGATAATAATTATCTGGTTATTTCTGCACCTTCAGCTGCACTGTAGGTAACTGCTCCCTGCAGGTTTTTACTGCTGTCTTAAAAATCTAGTTTAATATTTTTCTTCTCTTGCTAATTGCTTAAAGAAAGAAAAAAAAAACACAAAGTAAATAATATTTTCCAGTTCCCTCATGTCTTTTAAGAAGCAGCAGACGTTTCTGATAGATTTTAAAAATGAAATGCAATATTGATGAAAACCACATTACATGAAATGGCTTTCTCCGCTTTTCTTTCAGATTCAGTATTGATCACTGGAGACAAAAGGTATTCGGAGTCCTTTGTTCTTTGCTAGAGGCACAATGAGCTCATATGTCAGGACTATTGTGTTTGACTGTAGAACAACAGTGGTGAGATAAAATACAGGTCCGAAGGGGATGAATTCATGCTGGCCTGGCAGTCCAAGGCATACAAACGTTCTCTGAGGGGCTGGAATCTTTTGATCTCTTCTTCATGCTGGTCTGCACATTGGATTATCCATTTAGTGATAAACACTCCTCATCTACTCTGCAAACCCTCGCTCTATGCAGTCTTTTATGAAGAAGTACATTTCATATTTTCTAGACATATTCTGATAACTCATATAATCATATTATAGACACAATCTGGCATACAGTTCCCGTAAGGTCTGCTTGGCTGCAGACATCTGCTAACCGTAATTTCCTTTTAGAGACTACTGCGTGTTGCACACACATACACACACACACAAGGGCTTTCCAGGCTTCCTTTGCTTCCCAGAATAAATCATTAGGTAGTCTGATTATAGCAAAGAAATACTAATGTCAGACAACATAGTAATGTATTAAATGATCAAAGAATTTCAGAAGGGCTGTAACTGTGGTAGCACTTATAGAAATGGATGTATCTTACCTGTTTATTTGTATATATTCTGGTGATCCAACTTACTAGCTGTCTTCCTCCATCATCCTGAACTCTGCAGACCATCAAATCTAAGAGACAAAGGTTTTATTTAGAAATAGAATGAAGAGGTTCTCCAAAGTATCTGCTAAAATACATTGGTTTTCAGGTACTTGTTCTGTGTTTAAAAGATTTGAGAGTAATCTGGAACAGTGTTCTTTTTGCAGATGATAATAAAAAGAATCACTAGAAAAACACAGGATTAACAAATTGAGGATCAGATAGGAATTTCCCCCAGGGCCTGCTGAAGAGTTTTTAATTTTCACTTACAGAATGAAGTAAGGTTTATTTTGTGTGGTTGCTGGGCACATTTCACTAACAAATTCTGTGCCTGTGTGAGAAGCACAAAGAGTTAGTCATTTCTATTGCTGTCTCTCATTGCATATTTTTAGGCAAACTTATTCTATATAGCCTGGAAAAGATATTTATTCTATATCACCAGAAAGTTTGGATACCAATGATGCAAGATTTTAACTACACAAAGACTCAGGAAATTTCTATTGAATTATGTCTCTTTTAAAACTGTTGGAAATTGCTAGGAGACAAAATGATTTGAAATTTTTAAATGGTTTTAATTCACTTTAGCTGAATGTTCTTTCAAAGTGAAAGAAGCAGAATAATTAAAGCCTTTTCATTCTAAATGAAAATGTCTGTACAGAATGTAACACAGAGACTAAATGGTTCACTTTCAGTTCATATTTCTTAATTAACTCCAACTAATTTCTTTGAGCATTTTGGTTTAGAGAAGCTCCCCAGCTGGCCTTACTTAAGAAGCACATTAATGTCTCATCCAGAGACACAAATTTCCCATCTATACTGGACACCTACTATAACAGGTAGGGCTGCCATAGCTACATTACCTACATTACTTACAATGATGTAAGTGATTTCTCCATGATTTATTACTTACGTAAATTTAATTGCTGATAAGTAATGACCATGTTCAGACAAATCTCACTTTCCTTGCCCCATCTCATAATGCAAAATATAGAGCTTACCAAGATACAAAACAGCTCTTGAACAACAGCTGTTTCAGTGCATTATAGGGATGGATGGTAGAACTAGGGTTGTTTTGAGGAAACTAGTCATAGCTCTCTTTCCAGAATCATAAGCTCACAACATCCCTCCACACTGTTAAGGGGCTGTGCTGCCCCCAGCAGATAGAAACACAAGAAACACTCAAAACTCCTGCTCCATTTTCTGACACTTCTATCCCTCCTCGTTGTTACTGAAGCTTGGCAGTTAGATAGCAAGGCTGTGACTAATAATCCTGTTGGTTCTGCTTAGTCTGGGTCTACTCACTGCCTTGAGTCTTTCATTCTCCTTCCTTCAGAAGCCTGACAGAATGTTTTTTGATCCCTGGGAAAGAGAGAGAGCTCTTTTCTTCTGTGTGGCCTTGATTTCTAATTGAGCTCTCCCAGCATTTCCCTTTTTGTAGCTCTGGGGCTGTTTGGTTCTTCATGTATTCCCATTGTGAGTGGTGTGGGAAACAACCTTTGGATTATTAGGGAAAGCTCTACTTATGATTCATGGAGTTGTGCAAAGCTACTGTTGTAACTGTGAGAACAAATCATATTCAAAGCTTATTTCAGATAAAAGCATGGAGGGTTTTTGTGGGTTAACAAACAGTAGAAGTAAGTAGTATGGCATGTTTCTCAGACCTTCTTATTTCATAAAATAGAATAATATAATCACCTCCTGCCTTACAACTTGTATTCTCCATTTGTCTTACAGCATCAAGCGCTCCTTTGCCACAGCAGGCCAATTTCAGAAGTCATGTCTTCAAGACAAAAACAAATCTGAATTTCTCTGCAGAATGCATGATCCACTTCTACATTTCTAGCTAGTCAGTTAAAATCAGGTGAAAATGAAATTTCATTTCTAAAACAAAGTTGAATATAATTCATATGTCCTTTATGCGTGTGTGCTAAGTATTCATGCCGTAGATCTGCATGCTAATACGGTGAGCTCAGATGAGCAATAAGTGAAATTGACTCAGAAAATTAATTTTGACTAATTATTTTAATTATTTTTATTAGGATCTGCTATCAACGGCATTCAATTTCTTCTTGGCAATTTCTCCTGAGAGCAGTATAGTTTGCTCTGAAAAGCAGTACTTTTCAGGTATTGTCCTATGTGCATCAAATTTTCAAATCTAACTATGTATCTGCACGCTGTCTGCCCAGACACACTGGGACAGGGTGCAGGAAGAGTCTCATCATCTTGGTTTACTGAAGAGGAAACATTAAAAGCCAATTTCTTCCATACCACACATTTGTTTTTCTCCCTGGAATGTGTATAAGCTACTCTCCTTACAATTTGAGGGGCAGCAAATATTTGGGCTCTCGTAAGTCCTTTTGATTTGGAATTTAGACTCTTTTGGCAAGACAGGTAATCTTACCACAATTCTGGTTATGAGACATTAAAAAGTTCTGTTTATACAAGTGGAACCAGTCAATCTGGGAGTCTTTTTGATGCCAGCTGCAGGATACTATGACTGGGAGTTCAGAAGCATCCTTGGTAGGCCTTCCTTACCCTTGCACTACTTAACCCAAACCTAGAGATAAACTGAATAAGCAGATGTATTTCTTCAAATTAGGCTCCTCTCTGCTTGTATTCAAATATGCACACCTGCTTTTCCAGAAACTCCCTGCCCCAATAATTCAAACTCCTGAGCAGCTGTACTTTTGAATGATGTGCTTAACTCTCTCCTAGTGCTATTGCAACTGAAGGACTAAACCTTGCAGTTTCACCACGAAGCAACATTACTTGTCACATTGCAACTGTGAGAATAGGTGAGATTAGATTGCTCAGTTTTCCCACTTTCTTTGCACAAGTATCTCAAGCATTTATACTCCTTGCCTTCCTCTGTCTCTTTAGGCCCTTAGCAATGCTCGGATTTGAATGACTTCTGCCTTATTATCTTTGCATAACAATTCACAAGGACTTGACTGTGAATCTATAAAGAGCAAAAGGGAAATGGCATATTGTTTGTAAAGAAGGAAGGCAGGAAGCCCAGTGCTCACAGGAAGATTCCATGCTTTCCAGGACTTATGTAAGATTGGAGTGATAAAGAACAGACAGAAGAGAGCAATTTTCCTAGCTTTGCTTTGCAGATAGTGTTCAAAAGTACAGAGGTGTCTTGAAATATAGCTGTCTCTCTGTTTGCATTACAGTCTGGCTGGCTAAACGGACCTTCCCTTTAAAAGCCCCTTTTAGGGCAAGCCCAAGTCTTTACCCTTGGGTAAAAAAAAAAATAAATATCAGTTTGGATATCTATTTAAGACATAGTAATTAGCACAGATACTGAAAACAATGTGCTGAATATGAGTGTGCTTTGCAGGAAAAGCTTTTTGTTTTTTCTTCCTCCTCTCTGTGAAGGAAATGCCAAGGAATGATGAGTTAGAAGAAATAGAAGGTGAAATAAAAGTTTGTGACTTCCCATAAAATTACCATTTTTCTAGGCTTTCAAAGCCTAGTCAGCACAAGATCAGCAACCAAGAAAAAAAAATAGAGGAGAAATTGGCATAAAGAAAAGGTGTAGAAAACACAAACATCTGAAGGCCTGATTTTCAGTTCACTCAGTTCAGCAGAAAAGTTTGTTTCAAAATTTTTCATCAAGGATTGCCTGCAGTAACTATCAATGGGTTCCCTTTTACTCTCAGCAAAAGGGGTCCTCAACAGAGAAATGCTGTGGCAGAAAAATGCACTAGCACATATCCTTTGGCTTTCATGCAGAGCCTTGAATGCAAGTTTTCAAAAATTTCCAAAGGTTTTCCCTTTTTAGTTTTGTTTCTGATATTGTTGCCTGAAGATCAGATTCTGCTGTGCTACCGTGTAAGCATAGACCTCAACCAAGGTGAGCGTTCTCGTACTTGCTCATAAAACTACAGAAAGTAACATGCTCACCGAGCTAGTTACAATTTAATTCCACCTAAACGCTTCTCCCTAGTTGGAGTTCATGCTTGGGCAATAGCAGACCATGTTATTATGATATTGCAGTATGGGCACCCTTTCATTGCTGGTGTTTTCAGAATCAGCTCCGGCGAAGGTAGGAAGACAACACACACAGAGCGCTTGCGGCTCCTTAGAATGCAGAAGCGTTGCCAGCAGACCAGCGCAAGGGCCGCCTCGCCATGCTGATCACGTTGGCTTACGCTGTTGGTGTTTATTTTCACGTCGGCCACAGGAATGCAGTTTTACACAGCTCCCGTGTGGGGCGAGGCCTGCGGAGACTCCGCTGCCCTGCGCGCACCCGTACGCGGGCGTTTGCGGCCGCCTGCGCCGCGGAGCTGCCCCGGGCCGCCATGCGCATAGGGGCCAAGCGCCGGCCGGGCCCCAATGGCGGCGGCCGCCATGTCAGCTGAGGGCGGCGGCTTCAGAGGCCGCGGCGGCGCCATGGCAACGGCGGCCATGTCGCACGGCGGCGGCGGCGCCGCCATGACGGGTGAGGGCGAAATGGCG
>VWPW01000067.1:301407-388107 GCA_013389825.1 Crypturellus undulatus
GTTAATGGCGCCGGGGGCCGCGGCCCGGCGCGAACGTGAGTGCCCGGGGGGACAAGAGGGGTCCGGGGAGCCGCTGCCCTGGCGCCGTGAAGTCGCGTCCCCGGGGCGCCCCGTCGTGGGGCTGCGTGCGGGTAGGCCGCAGCCGAGTGCTGCAGCTTGATTTAAAAAAAAAAAAAAAAAATTATTATTATTGTTAGGCGCATATCTAAAATCTGTATTTCGTAGGCGCTTATAGGAGCACTGGGAGAGATGTGTGGTATTTCAATAACTCCTTCTGAAATAGCCATAATAGCTGAGCAGGGTGAGAGCCACTGTCAAGGTAAAATACTTCTTAAACAACGTTTGGGGAAGCTAGCGGTGCGCCAGCTAAATCTGAAAAATGCAGCAGCCTCATGACTTTCAGCAGGACTGCTCCAATGAAACACAAACATAAGTACTGTCAGGTTCAATCCGTAACTTTTAGCTGTACAGTAAATGTCAAATTAGGCTAATATGGGCAAACAGAGATCTCATTTGTATGTTATGAACTTCATTTGTTTTATATTCTATTTAGTTTGGAGGTGAGGCTGTAGATTGAATGGACAGAGAGAATATACTACTTACTTTGAATGTCAAGCACTTGTCAAGCACTGACTGTCATATTTAAGATTTTTTTTTTTTATTAAAAAGAAAATATTTTAGAGAAATACTTATTTTCTCATTAAAAAAAAGATAAGGAACTAGTAGCCTGGAGTTTTTCAGATTGCATTAATTTGGTCCCAAATACACTCTAAAAATATCTGCATGTCTTTTGTAACACACAGCCAGGCCTGTTTGCATGAGTTTTCACAAACTCTTCTTTGGAATTGCCTTTGCTTTTTACCAGTATTTTTAAGGCCTTTATGTAAGCGTTTGTAGGCCTCTTGGAGGTGCTCTTGCCCTCAGCTTTATTTATCTGTGCATATTGGTATGATGACAATTTGGCTGAAAGGATATGTGTACAAACTCAGGAAGTCTTTGGGTTATATGTAGTCCCTTGTAAACGGGAGACACACATCATTTTTTGTTAAAACAAAGAGTCTGAAACACCAGAGACTGAATCCACATGATACTTTTTTCTTTTTTCACGGGGCTTACAAGGTACAGTGATTGTTTTAGAACATTACAGAGCAGTGGTTCTACTGCTGTGTTATTTCTTTCACTACCTTGCTGCTTGTAGTGCTTCCTCTAGTGGGGCTTTTCAGCAGTATTTTCCAAAACATTCTATGTTAGATTTCCCTAATGTGTTGGGTATCTTACCAGGATGAATTGGAACATTAAAAGGTGGAGTGGAATCTGTGTGGGGATTTTTGTGTGTGTGTGCTTACTGATTTTTATTTTTTGTGTGTCCTTTAATGTTAAGGCAAAAGTTAGAGAAGGGGGAGTATCTGCACATCAGTCACCATGTCAGGAATTGGCAACAAACGGGCAGCCGCAGAGCCTGGCCCTTCTGCACCCCCAGAGAAGAAGGCAGGGGTTGAAGATTCGGGGACCACAGTGGAGACCATCAAGCTGGGTGGCGTTTCCTCCACGGTACGTCTTCACTGTACACCTGCACTCAAACTCTTTTTTGCTTATCTGGAAACAGAATCATGTTATTTTCTTCTTTGGGAGCCCAGTTACCTTGCTGGTGTGGGATGTGCCAGTGCTGTGTTGATCTGACTCCTGCTTCTGCACAGGAGGAGCTGGACATCCGGACCCTGCAGACTAAGAACCGGAAGCTAGCGGAGATGCTGGACCAGCGTCAGGCGATTGAAGACGAGCTGCGGGAACACATTGAGAAGCTGGAGCGGCGGCAGGCCACTGATGATGCCTCGCTGCTGATTATCAATCGCTACTGGAACCAGGTTAACAATGTTCTTTGTTATGCTGTTGACCCTTGTTCCAACATCTCTTCACCTGCGCTCAGTTATTTTGCATCTGTCACTTATTCTTTTTTGCCTGTCCCATGTTCTAGTTTGATGAAAATATTCGCATCATCCTTAAACGTTTCGACTTGGACCAAGGTCTTGGAGACTTTCTTTCCGAGCGAAAAGCGCTGGTGGTACCAGAACCCGAACCGGACTCAGACAGTAATCAGGAGCGCAAAGATGAGAGGGAACGAGGTGAGTCGTTTGAAAGGGTAATGTGTTGACTTTGATGATGGAAAAGCTAAATTATTTCAATAATTAACAATTTCAATGAATAACAAAACTGTGCCAATGTTGGATGTGCTTTTCTAAAGCTGTCATAGACTCTGCACTTATAAAGACAAGTATTATATTGCCTGACAAAGCATGTCTGTTTTACGAAACTCTTTTTGTTCCCAGGTGAAGGTCCGGAGCCAGCATTCTCCTTCCTAGCCACGTTGGCCAGCAGTACCAGTGAAGAGATAGAATCTCAGCTGCAGGAGCGTGTTGAATCCTCCCGCCGTGCTGTTGCCCAGATTGTGATGATGTATGACAAGCTGCAGGAGAAAATGGATGTGCTGTCCCACAAGCTGAACAGTGGAGGTATGACTGACCAGGCTGATCTGTGGCTATCAAAGATCCCAACTTACCTCCAGTCTAGTGATGATCTTGTATTGAAAGTGCTTAGTCCTGGTTTTTCTCATGTTTGGTTAGCTGCTGAAATAAATTGACTTAACTTGCCAAACTCCCAGCAAGCAAATTGGCTTTTTGGGCATAAAGCAGCACCTTATGCGAGAAGACTATTGATACTACCTTTAAATCTGAATACTGAGAATTCTGTCTAAAGCGTTGAGCTAAGAAGAGAGTATATGTTCATTGCCGTGATATGTGCTTGTGCAGCTAAGAAATTATTGGTTATAGCTCAAGGTTAGAATTTTTATCTTTTTGGAAATATGTTATTGCAAACGTGTATGGAACCTGAAGTCATCTGCTGGGCCAGAATGTTTTACATTCACCCATAGAACAGCTCAGGCAAGTCTGGCAGTAGTATAGTGAAGTGTTATATTCTTAGTTGTCAGTCTCGCACTGTGTAGCAGCACTGGTGTGAGTTCATCATGGCCTATACTTGTTTGCTACAGCTTGTTATCTATATATCGGGTGAAGTCTCCTGCTGAGGCAGTTATATACATTTTGAACTTGACCTGGCGCCTGAGTGCCACTGGGCTACAAGGAACGCTTTCTGTTTTGCTGATTCTGACATGTGGGGGAGTGATGCTGGCATTGGCAGGTAGTAACTGACAATTGGAAATGCCTGGTATCTTACATCTCAGAGCCTTTTACTTGGTGGCTGCAAGATGAAGCTTTGTGTGAATAGAAATGAGAGTTAGAAACCACTTGCTAGAGGAAATAATGGGAAGAAGTTTAGTTTAGAAATTTTTAGAATTAGAAGTTTAGAAATGTTGTTTTCTGTTTCATTTTCCTTTGTGCTCTTGAACAATGAAAACCAATCCTTTTTGGGTTTTTCTCATTTCATATGCTTTGTGCATTTTTCAGATGTTTCACTGATGGAAGAAGCAGTCCTGGAGCTGAATTCCTACCTCTCACATGAAAATGGGCGGCTGCAGGAACTGGCTGATCATCTTCAGGAGAAGCACCGAGTCATGTCTCAGGAGGTATAAAAAGAAAGAATCTCTCCTAATCTGTCTGGGAATCTGTGCTCAGTAGTTTCCCACACAGAATAGTGGTTACCATAATTTAAAAAGTGGATTACTGACTTGGAGAAGGTCAGGAGCAACCAGAGCTGGAAACACAGAATTTTCTGTGTGATTAAACAGTATTTATTTATCACTGAAACAACGAGCAAATGATTTCAATTTTAGAAGAAACGGTACCAGAGGAAGTGGTGAGGTGATGCTAAGGTGGCTTACAGAGCCACATCAGAGTTTTTGAACTTATTATGTGAAAGTGTAACAGCCTTAGTTATAACATAATCCCAGTCATTATCACAATTATTCCTTCTGTTGGTTTTTGTTTTTGTTTTGTTTTGTGCTGTTGCAACAAATAATTTAGCCATGGGCGTAATGAGCAGAAGCATTTAAAAGGTTTAACAAGTAGCTTTTAATACGTTTAGGTAGATGCCTTTGTTTGCTATTCTTACCCCTTTCCTATTTTCAGTTTTATTATTGTTATTTATTGCTTTATTATTATTGTTATATTTTTATTGATATGTTGGAAAGTGCAAGAATCTAGGATATACTGACTAAAATTAATTTTGAGCAATTTTGGAGGACCTTATTTAGGTTCATTTAGTACACCGTTTGAAACACTGTTTTATTTGCAGTTCTCCAAACTGCAAGAGAAAGTGGAGACAGCAGAATCTCGAGTGTCTGTGTTGGAGACTATGATTGATGATCTTCAGTGGGATATTGACAAGATCCGCAAGAGAGAGCAGAGACTGAACCGTCACTTAGCGGATGTTCTGGAACGGGTAAGCCCTGCCTGTCATCTTTGCCAGGAAACGCAAGAGAAGGGCCTAGTTTTGAACTACATGAGATCTTCCTGAACACTTTTTGACAAAATCTTTAAAGTACCATATTCAGTCCTGAATTTACTTTGTCAGCAGAATCTTGAGATTTAGTTTTATATTTACAAAATCTGTTGCCTTTTTTGCAGGTAAATTCCAAAGGCTACAAGGTGTATGGAGCTGGGAGCAGTCTTTATGGGGGCACTATCACCATTAATGCCCGCAAGGTAATGTCAGGAGGTCGTTCTGGCCAAGGGGAAGAATAGACACACAGAACTTGTAGTTAACGGCAGCTTGGGACTAAGTTTGAATACTTGCTTTGCTTCAGTGTGGCCTTAGGCAAGACATTTTGTGTTCTGTGTTATTTGCCTACTTACAAAACAGACCTGATGATAGAAATAGTTACTTGGCAATGGAGCAACTGTTAGCTTTTTCTGCTACTGTAGAGACAGCCACTAAGTTAGTGCCCTCAAAAGATAGTGGGGTTTCCATGCATGTTGTCTCCAACAGTTTGAAGAGATGAATGCAGAGCTGGAAGAGAATAAAGAGCTTGCTGGGAATCGTCTCACTGAGTTGGAGGAGCTGCGCCAGGATCTTGAGGAAGTAACAACACAGAATGAAAAACTCAAGGTGGGAGAGACTTACCTGTGTGGAGATGAACCTGTCCTGATGTAGTTGGTAACACTCTACCTTGCTTGCTTTGGAAAGCCGCTTAAATGACAACTGTACTGTGCTCCCTCTTTAGCTGGATTCTGTTTTCAGCATGCATTAGAATCCAGCATGTTCCTGGAACTGGTGCTTGTAATTCAGTGTGTTGGTGACACCGTGTGGTCACACATCAGAATCTCAGTGGTCTCTATTTCCCTAGCTCTGATCCACTTGTTTTGTACATTTTTAATGATCTCTGGTTAAAACTAATTTCACGTCTTCATTGGTCTTGACTCCTTCCTCAGCCATCTCCCCATACCCCACCACTCAGTGGGACAGGGAGCTGAAAGAATTCAGGGAACTTGTTCAGGAGAATCTACGTTCTTGAAACAGTAGATAGGTTTAAGGCTTCTGCATGTTGCAGGAAGGGTAGATGGGGCAGACCATATGAATTTCTGATGTTTTACTGTTATTATATGGCAATGGCATAAAAAGCTGTGAATCTGTAATACATAAATATATACACGGTAATCTGTACTCCATTATGGTGAACAGTAACAGTGTTAGCCTTTTATGAGAAATGCCTTAGTTGATAAACCAGGTTTCAGAAATGACATTCCAGAAACTGTCTTGAGACAATTGTATATCTGTTTTATCCATGTGAACTCCTTTTGAAGGAAATGCTGTTTGTGGTACACCCTTCTTTTTCTGTTATAAGTGGTAAGATGTATGTGGGTATTATATGTATCTGTTTCACTGCTGCTGTTTACTGTCACTTGTTAAATTTCTGCTTAAGGAAAATTTCAGATTCCTTTCTTATACTTTTGGTCATCGTGGCTCATATTATGGCTTCTTGTGTTCTGGCCAGGTTGAGCTAAGACGAGCGGTGGAAGAGGCTGTGAAGGAGACTCCAGAATATCGCTGCATGCAGTCCCAGTTTTCTGTTCTGTATAATGAAAGTCTGCAGCTGAAGGCACATCTTGATGAGGCCCGCACCCTGCTCCATGGCACCCGCACCACGCATCAACGCCAGGTGGAACTAATTGAGGTAGCTATACCCACTCTCCCTCTGTATTTCCCCCCCATTAAACTAGGGGATGTTGTCCGGACATTAACTATCACTGTTCATTAGCCTATGTTATTCTGGAATTAATCGGGAAATTTTTCTTCAGGGTGATAATGAACCTATTATTGCGCCTCATTGTTGATGAATTGAGAGACGTTTCAGAGTTGCAGCACCGATTTCTTTCTTTTTCCTCAGAGGGATGAGGTCAGCCTTCACAAGAAGCTACGCACAGAGGTTATTCAGCTAGAGGACACCCTGGCACAAGTCCGCAAAGAATATGAGATGCTGAGGATAGAGTTTGAACAGACACTTGCTGCCAATGAACAAGCAGGTATGAAGTTTCCTTCTGTTGTATTTAAAAACAAGCAAAACAAAATGTTAGAGGTTGCACTGCAGAACAAAAGCCTTTTAATGTCTTTTATGTCTTTAGAGACAGCCGGTTCTGTGTTATCTGACTTATTTTTAGGTGTTGCAAAATATATCCTAAAATATTTTAAAATATTTTACAAGCATATCATTTATGGTAGCATAGAGATTCTTTGGGATATAAAGTGTTTTTGTATTAGAAATATTTCTGGGACGAATGAATTTAAGTGGTTGGGATGACAAGCTGGGTAGGAAACCAGTAATGTTCACATTTCACCAGAAAGAAGTAAGCTAATATAGTGTTTAAATTGAAGATTTCTGACAGGATGAAACATTATCCACATTCAGATTCAGAGGAACGGGAAAAAGTAATGTTAAGTGAAATGTATGGCTGGCAGTTTGCAGAAACACAGGGTAATATCTGGGTTTGCCAGTTATGCCAGGGTAAAACTGGCATAACTTCTGTGAATATGCTGTGTTACTCTCCCGTGGAATAGAATTATTAGGTTTTTTTTTTTTTTTTTTTTTTTTTTTTTTTNCGATCCAGCCTTAAGTCCTCTGAAGACCAGCAAAACTGTATCTTCTTACGGTCATGTATCTTTCATTTCTGTAGGTCCAATTAATCGGGAGATGCGTCATCTCATTAGCAGCCTTCAGAATCACAACCACCAGCTGAAGGGAGAAGTGCTGAGGTACAAGCGCAAACTGAGAGAGGCCCAGTCCGACCTGAGCAAGGTATGAAAAGCTGGAGCAGACAGTGCTTAAAAGATGGATACAGTTTGGCAAGCCTCATTTAGGTTATCAGTCCTTTTGGCTGGAGATAAAATACACTTGTGTAATTTTCAGTGGAGCTCCAAACAGTAGCCCTGCATTTGTACCCCTTCTACTTACTGACTAAATTGACTTATTCTGGAGTTATACGGCGCTCCATTGTCAGCGACAGTTGTGAATGACTTGTGCAAGAAAGGATTTGGGAAGATTGGGAAAAAAGTGTTTGCGAGGTGTGGGCTTCTGGCTAGGAACTTACCAATTTATTTCTCTTTGTGTTTTCTCTGTCACTGTTCCACAACAGATCCGCTCTCGCAGTGGCAGTGCTCTCTTACAGTCCCAGTCCAGCACTGAAGACACAAAGGAGGAACCCCCAGAGATCAAGCAGGAGCCTGATGATCCTTCTGCCCAAGTTTCTGTTCCCAAGGCTCCTTCTGAAGATGCTGCTGAAGCAAAGGCCAGGCGAGATGAAGAGGAACGGGAACGAGAAAGACGGGAGAGGGAAAGAGAGCGAGAGAAGGAAAAAGAGAAAGAAAGAGAGCGAGAGAAGGAGAAAGAAAAGGAAAAGGAGAGAGAGCGGGAAAAGCAGAAGCAGAAGGAGTCTGAGAAGGAGAGAGAGTCCAAAGAGAAGGAAAAGGGGAAGCATGAAGATGGAAGAAAGAAGGAGGCTGAAGTGATCAAGCAGCTGAAGGCTGAGCTCAAGTAAGAGTGGCCGTCTCCCTTGCATGTTTGAGTTGTGCTGATTCCGAGGCATTCATGTAACTTGAGTTGTAGCTCTTATTTATGAGATTAGCTATGAATTTTCAGATTTCTGACACACTCTTCATCAGATTGTTACTCAAACAGCATCTAGTAACATTTTTCCTGTAATACGTCAAAGCATAATAAAACTAACCAGATGCTTTGCAGTTTAGGTCCTGTAGTTTTTATCACTGTCATTACAATGATGCAGTAGTCTTCCCTGTCGTGGGTCAATATGAAAGCACAGACAGATAGTTCATTGCTTATTGTTATGGTATATCTTTTGCTGCAGTTGGTTTTTTGTTTTTTCTTTTTTCATTGTCTTTGCTTTTTGATCTGTATGTGCTTCAACATATCCATCTTCAATCTCTGACGTGCTCTTTGGTTACTTGGTTGCAGGATAAGATGATGGCCAGGGATACTCCATATGCTAGCCTGTGGGAGGCAGAAAGAAAGTGTTGCCTTCTCACAGTTGTCTCTCCTTGTTTCCAGGAAGGCCCAGGAAAGCCAGAAGGAGATGAAGCTCTTGTTAGATATGTACCGCTCTGCCCCCAAGGAACAGAGAGACAAAGTACAGCTCATGGCAGCTGAGAAGAAGGCAAAAGCTGAGGTATATTTCAGTTCTCTTTCTTTTTTCTCTTCATCGTGTTACTTAAGGGTTCTTATCAAATACTCTGCATTTATTTTTTTTTTATTTTTGTCTTCAAACTGAAGGTTGCTTGCTCCTCTCATCTTTGTCACTTAGATTGGGCCAGTTGGGAAAACAGGAGATTAACAGTGAGAATTGGGGACATTTTTCTTTTAAGAGACTGTGTCATTACTGATGATAAAAATGGTTGTTCTTGCAAAGGTGTATTTTGCTCTCTATTGCAGTTACTTGTAGGTTATCAGCATTATATGAGTACAAATCCTGGAAAGACCTGAAAAGGATAGAGGGACCTAATTAGATGAAAACTGTCCCCTGATGTGTCTGACACTGGAAGCTCTATGTGAATATAGAGGAAGACTGTGAGGGTGACAGAGCGCTGGAACAGGCTGCCCAGAGAGGTTGTGCGGTCTCTTCCAAACCCGCCTGGACACAAATCTGCAAAACTGATGCATGACTCTGCTTTTGCAGGAGTTTTGGATGATCTCCAACCTCAATCATTCTGTTATTTTAAAAAAGAGGTCTGGGCAAGGATTAGGTCAAAACTGGAAAACATTGCATCTGAATGGAGCTGCAAAGAGAGCTTAGCCTAAACAGAATTATTTAACTACAAGAAACTAAAGTTAGTGTTCTTACTCTGAGGAAAGGCACAGTCACATTTTCAGGGATTTTGAAATCAAGATCTTAGTGTTTACAACTCGTTTTAATGACCTATCTGCCAGTAATATCAAGATTATAGGGGTGTTTTCATTTCCTTCTTTGTTTTGAAGACATTTTTTAATATTTTAGAGTGTTACAGGAAAAGCAGATTCTTGACGATCTGCCACATTTTTGTGCTTAGTATCATTTCTCTGTCATTTTTGGTGTAGCTGGAGGAACTGAGGCAGCGGGTGAAAGAATTGGAAGAAAAGGAGAAAAAGGAAAGTAAAAAGATGGCTGATGAGGACGCACTCCGCAAGATTCGAGCAGTGGAGGAACAAATTGAGTATTTACAGAAGAAACTAGCCATGGCTAAACAGGTGAGAGATTATGAAAAGCTTCTGTCTTGGCTTGGGCACTTGGGAAACATGATCTCCATGTCTGTTGCTTGAAGCTGTCTCGGAAGAGACATTTCCACCCTGTATCTGCAAATGCAGTGCTGCTTTTATTCCTGTTTATTGAAGGGAAAAAACAATAGGGGTCTGGTGAGTTTGACTGTGGGGGTCCATGTTGCATTGTCCATATGGCCTAGGTGAAGAGCAGAGGGCAGGGTCAGTGTCTAGATACAGAGGCTGTTTCATTTTAAATGTGTTTTTACCTACATAGTTCATGCGATTAACGCATGTGTGCTCTGATGTAAGCCCTTTTTTGTGGAATAGGATAACCTAAATTAGAGAGAGCAGGATCGCCTGAGTAAGGGGATGGCAAACTAGTGACTTGAGGCTTGAGATGTGCCTTTTTGAAGTTCGTTTGTTTATAATGCAAAATGATTCTGTATTATCCTTTATTCCACTAATGCTGAAGTGACTGAAGTCGATTTAAGGGCTTGGCAGACTGTTAGTAGCTGTGGAATTGTCCATGAGTAGAATTATTGTCCTATTTTTTTCTGACAGCTATTCAGCTAAGTGGGAGATCATTTCTATCTGAGAGATCATTTCTGGAGATGACTCTACAGTGTTTTTTTTTTTTTTTTTTTTTTTCTACCCAGCAGGTGAGTCAATCTGTGAATGTTTGCAAGGGTAACCATCTGTTTTGTACAGCCTCTAAATCCATACCACCTTTTTTTTCCCTATTTTTTTTCAGGGAAGGTAGAGACTTATGTATCTTTTGTATCTTTGCTATCCTATCTTTGCTAGGATTGATGTTTCTCAGTGAGATGTTCAGGTTCATTGTGTAGGTACAGGAGACAAATGTGCCAAGACATTTTATCCTCTTGCAGGAGGAAGAGGCCCTACTCTCAGAAATGGACGTCACAGGCCAAGCCTTTGAAGACATGCAGGAACAGAATATCCGTCTGATGCAGCAGCTGCGGGAGAAGGATGATGCCAACTTCAAACTGATGTCAGAACGCATCAAATCCAACCAGATCCACAAGCTGCTGAAAGAGGAAAAGGAGGAGTTGGCAGACCAAGTTTTGACACTGAAGACACAGGTAACCTGACAGAATGAGAGAGGACCACAGAACGGATGGGCAGGTGCAGGGAGTGTTTCCCTAATCAACCCTAGGCATGCTATGTTAGACTTCAAAGGCACCCTTCTTAATCAGCAACAATAAGACCACATATGAGCGTAAAATGTCCTGGAGGTCCATTGCTGTGTAGAGCAGGATGAGAGAGAGAGAAATGGGGAGTCATGTTTGTACAGTACCAGTACTTTGGGATATATTTTCTGCTATTCTTGGAACTAGGGCAGAATTGTTCACAGCCTTGGAACAAGTTCACAGCCTTGGAACAAGTTCCTAAGATACCTTCCAAAGAATAAATTAAATTATAGTTGCAAGTTTTTGGCTGACAGAGTTTAAAGATTCCATCAGAGAGGTCTGGAAAAAGGTGTTTATGCGGCCAGTATATCAGCATCAAGGGAGAGAAGGACAAGCTGGAGACATTCTCCTCAGTGATGGGCAGGCAGGAGTAGTTTTAGCTGATAGCTTTCATGATGACTGTGAGTACCTGTAGAGCATGCTTTTCATTCATTTTTTTTATCTCCTGTATCCCTTTCCAAGGTGGATGCCCAGCTACAAGTTGTACGTAAGCTGGAAGAGAAGGAACACTTACTACAAAGCAGCATTGGAACGGGAGAAAAAGAACTAGGTCTTCGAACACAGGCCCTGGAAATGAACAAACGCAAGGTGAGTGTTTTTTTTCTCTTGCATCAAAAAGTGGAGTGGTTTTTGTTGCAAGTGTAGAATGTGCCTAGTTGTCTTTGATGGTATGGAGCAGTATGGTATGGACCAGGTATGGAGTAGTAGTCCCTATTTTGGGGTTAGTTTGCCAGAAGGCTGAGCAGTCCTAAAAATAAATCTAATTAAGGTATTCCGAACTGATAGTTTCTTTTCAAAGGAAAACTGGGAATGGGTATGTGTTTCTGAGAGTTTGAATAGGGAGCTGGAGTAAAGTTTTGTTGAAAGTGGAAGAAGAGGCAGGAGAAGATAGGTGGTATTAGTTAGAGCTGGCATAGAAGAGATGAGGAAAATAGAAAAAGTCAAATAAGCTCAGGAGCTCATTTGACAAGTGTATAAGGTAAGTAAAGAGAAGGGGTCTGTTGCAAGTAGATTAAAACTGAATCTCATTAAAAATACAAAAAGAAAAAGAAATCGTGGTCTATTTAAAAAATAAAAATAAAAGCTTATCTCGAGGTTCTCTCTAGTTATTGATCTAAACAATTTAGTAGGGAGGGTGCAGAAGGTGAAAAGCTGAAAATACATGAATGACAAAAACATTGGATGTGGACATTAGTATTTTTCTAAATGAGATGCATCGTAGTGCAACAAGAGTTGTCTCTATTTGGGTAAAGAGGAATTTTCCAGCTAAAACTAGAACCTGGTGTTAGTAAGATATTTTGGTTTTGAAGTGATATTTAGGGAATAATAATTCCAGTTCTTCCGATTGAAACTACCAAAATTAGACTGAAAAAGCAGTTATCAGCAGTCCTAGGAGAACTCATGTGAGCAATCTTGGATTGCCAGATAAAGGAGCTAGAAAACATCAGAATTTTTCTCTGTGTTTTCTTTTTCAGGCCATGGATGCCGCCCAGCTCGCAGATGATCTGAAAGCCCAGCTAGAACTAGCTCAGAAGAAGTTGCATGACTTCCAGGAGGAGATTGTGGAAAGCAGAGTAACCAGAGAGAAAGAGATGTTCAACTTCAAAAGAGCTGAGGTATATGCCTCACTCAGTCTTGTAATTTTTGCCTTCCCTGGTATTTGCTTCCTTAGGCATTCTGCTTGGAATAGGCTCCAATTGTGTAAATTTCTTCACATTTTGGCCATTGATAACTGACAGTGCACTTGACACCAAGGTCATTGCACCTGACATCAGCAAGTCCTTTGGATAATCTGGAGTGAAATGTGTGAGTGGACTAATTTAACCAGGAATGGTGTTGTCAACAGTTGCTCGTACTGTTTGATCACTGTAAAAGCAGTGAGAGGGAGGAAGCTAATCACTTGTTGGATTCTATTTATGCAGGAAGACATTTCCAGGCTACGTAGGAAGCTGGAGACCACTAAGAAGCCTGATATGGTACCCAACTGTGATGAAATATTGATGGAGGAGATCAAGGATTACAAAGTAAGTACAAGTCTCTATCAGCCTCTTGCTTTAATTGTCTTTTTAGCCAAGAGGCTGTGTATTGTTCTTGTCAGTATTCCACATCCCTTGTCTGGGTTCTTGCACTGTAGACCTGTTCTACATGAAAAACAAAAAAACAATAAAGAAAACTTTACTTTTTAAAGAATGGCAAGATCCTCATCTTCTGTCATCTGTAAACTCACTGAGTGCAATGCAATGGACCTCACTGTGGTGTTTCTGCCTTGCAGGCCCGCCTGACGTGCCCATGCTGCAACATGCGCAAGAAGGATGCTGTGCTCACAAAGTGCTTTCATGTCTTCTGTTTCGAATGTGTTAAGACACGGTATGACACCCGGCAGCGTAAGTGCCCCAAGTGCAATGCTGCATTTGGTGCCAACGACTTCCACAGGATCTACATTGGCTGATTCTTTCCACTGGAGTGATGTAAACGTGCTGCTTTTGCTGACCACCCAGCCGCCCTCATTTATTTTGATTGTCTCTTTTGGGGCAGTCAGTGCTTTTGTCAGATGACCTGCAGTTTCCTCCAGGAAGTATGGTTAGAGAAGGGAAAGGAATAGACTGTGAAAGTTAGTTCCTTTCCTAACCCTTTTCTCTTATTCCTGCCTTCAGTTTTTGTGGACTGTGTCTCAGAGGCCATTTTCTATCTCTTTCACACTGCCAGTTTGGGAACATCCTTCTGAAGTCCTGGCTTGAGGCGATGGGAACTGTCTGTGGTGCAACATAGCTAAGTGTGGCCTTTGAGAGTTTCCTTTGGGTATTTTATAAATCTCATCAAGAGATGCCAGGATTCCTGAGGGTGAATAGCTTCACAGTTAAAGGACCAAAGAAGGAATGAACTGGTACATGTGTTACAAGCAGTGATTCCATGGGCACATATCTTCTTGAGTCAGGATAAGAACTTGTGAAAGATGGGCAATGGAAAATATCCATCCTACCCCATAAAACATATGCACATCTTATTCAGAAGGGAAGAAAGATAAGTCATAGGAAAATCTTTAAGAATAGTATTGTACTGACAAAGCCTGGTTGATATGGGAACTTTTCCTTTGGACTGAGGCTTTATTATCTTCGTCCTTTTCAGAAAAGAATTTGTAGGGGTTACTTTGGTGCAACTTTGCCACAAAGATTAACCTTGTAATGCACAAACTTTAATAAAAGCTGTGGTATGGAAAAGCTGATTTACTTGCTTTTGTTAGTGTTTAAGTGTAGTTTCATCCAATCATTAAAAACTTTTTTTCCAGAACTTTTAATCTTCTAAAGCAGACAGATGAATTTCCTCCTCCCCTTGACTTCAAGAAATTTAGTAGTATAAACTTTGTCCTTTTAGCTGTGGTTTTGCTACCTTATTCCTGACACAACAGAAAAGCCATGCTATTGCATTTTCAAAAGCATCCATTTTGTCATGGCTGCTGAGAAGTTCGTGAAGGGAGATGGCATTGCTTTTAGACTCTTTGTTTTTTTGTAATTCAGGGCTGTATTTGAAGTCAGCTTCTAAATATGAAATCCAGGTAATTTTCATACCATATTTCTTACATACCAAGTTTTATCATGTAGTGTGTAGAAGAAATGAGAGCAAAATCCACTTTGCTCTCATTGGAAGACGTTCCCTGGATTCCAGTTTATGGCTTCATATCAGAAAATAAACAGAGTTCCTTAAGCATACTAATTGAGAGGTAGATTTTGTGATAAAAATGCCTCTTTATCAAAAACCACCAAAAATTGTCTGGACCTTTGAGCAATTTTTTTTTAACAGCAGACTTTCTTTCACAGCTGAAGATAATGAATTGAACAGCTCCTGTAGAGGTACAAAAGCTCCATTCCTTTTCTCAATCCTTGAGGTGCATGGTATTTCTAGTGGAAGTCAAACCTGACTTTTTTTTCTGTCTTAACATGAGCAGTGTTGGGCTGACTCTGGTCATGGTAGCAAACAGATATTTGAAACAATATGGGTTTATTTAACCATTGAAGTTAGGAAACTTACACTTTCCTCACAGAGGTGAAAGTACTTTCTTGTTTTAAAATATTTTCATCTATGGTCAAGTTGTTCTTAATTCTCATGGTGGAATTGACTGAATTTCTCTGTGTCCTTTTAATTAAAACATTGAGAAACAATGAAAACTTAAAATCTCTGACTTGCTGGAAGGAGTGGGAATAATTAAAGAGATTTTAAGACTGAAGGTATTTGGGGTTAATAGAAGGAAATGGATTTAAAGAAAATCAATGTAAATCCTGTGTTTTTAAGTATAAAATAAGAAGAAAATTCTTGCAGCCCTAACAACATGTATTTGGTTTAAAAAGTAAGTGTCAAGAGCTTATCTTGCATCTTTACTCTTACTCGATAGAATTTTCATAGGACCTTGTTTTTAAAAGACCATCTATGAATGTCCTAATGTGGACAAACAGAACTGATGTATTGGAAAGATTGCAATTTAAAAAAAAAGAAATGCAAGATTGGGTGAAGACTGATATAAAACTACCAAGTCTATACATTTTCCTGCATTTTCCTTCCTGCTAGCCACCTTGTCCTGGATGGAAGAGTCTCAGGACTGGTCTGGACTTTTCAGTAACAATAACTTCAACCTCAGTTGAGAACCAGGGAAATTGCTGTGTTCCTGTTTGGTCCAGAAGCTGCAAGAGGTTATTTTTCTCTTGTCATTGTTTTGATTGGAAAACTGAACCAACTGCTGTCCTACATGTCATGCTGCCTCCTTCCTTTTCCTCCATGAATATAAGCTAGTCATAAGGAACTGCATCCCAGACAGGAAATTGCTTCTCACTTTTTTTTCCCCAGAAGTCCATTATGTTGCATAGAGTTGACAAATCTGAGATGTGGGAGGCCCAGCCTCTTTAGAGTAAATCCTAAGCCCTAAGCCTTTCAGGCCGCATGGTCAATCTACTCTTCTCTGTAGTATGGTCTTAATCTGAAGAAAAAAAAAGAATTGCAAGAACCTTTCAGAGAGTTTTTTTTTTTTTTTTTTTTTTTCTCCATGTGGCAGACTGATGTTTCTGATAAATTGACAGAGGCACACAGATTCCCTGCCAAGTGAGCTTAGTGGTAAATTGTGAAACAGCCTTTAGCCTTGAGTAGTAGCTGCATGACTATCTGAAACCATCATGATGGTGTTGCAGAATATTATGGTTTAGGAAGGTGACCTTGAATAAGCAGTGGAACAAGAGCTACCTATTGACAGGTTGTTTCTCTGTCAGACAGTTGTAACTTTGACCCACTCAAACTTTGACCCTGCAGTAGTTGAGAGGAATCCCTATTCTGCTTTTGATATGGGAGCACCTGAAGGCTTCCACAAAGAAAAAAAAAAATCTTGTCTACCATCAATTATTACCTAATTGACATTTTATCATTTTTGTTTGTTTGTTTTTGGATGAAAAAATGATAAAGTCAAAAGGGTGCTTGGTTTGGAAGCTCGAACTGGCATGCGTGTGTGTGTATGTGTATATATATATATGTATAGATTTGTTTCCTAGGCATTTTTGCCTAAGAAAAGTTAAAAAAACAAACAAACAAACAAAAACCTAAATGGTATCTTCTTGGGCTCATGCATGCAGGCTTAGGGAAGTAACAATAAATACACCAATAGCATTGTTTGAGGTACTTCTTCTCTAGTGTTTGTATCATAATAATGACGAAAATGATGTTTATTCTAACCATATTAGAGGATGTAAGTCCTGGGTGCTATATAGTGAAGACCTCTTCCCGAGCAGCTGTTGATCAAGGTACGTAAGGGAGTTGAGGGGAACAGAACAGGTCAAGTGACTTGTTCCTGGTCATGCAGCTTGTCAGGGTGAGAGCAAGGAGGAGAACCTAACTCCTTCCGACCTCTCTGAGGTGTGGGTCCATGGGTCACACTTTTCTGTTTTATGTCCTAATCCAATCTTTTCCATTTAAACGACTACGTTAAAAGAAGCAACCGCAGGCCAGGGACTGAGAAGTGAATACAGCAAGAGCTCCTCATGATGGAGCTAGTAATGAGGGCATTGCTGTGGGCAGCTCTCAGCTTTCAGTGGTCCATGCTCAGCTTTCCATTTCCCCGTGTTTCTCAAAGGTTACAGGAGCCAAAATGTGTGCCTCTTTGAAACTATAAAATACAGCGTCTCAGATCTGCCCGTGGCCTTTAACTGCGCCTGCTGAGAAGATCCCCTCTGGCAACATTCACACACTTGGCTGGACATTTTGATGACTTACCAGAAATAATTCTGACAGTGTTACACACATTTTATCTGTAATGCAGGATGTGCCGGGGAGTGCTGTGTAAAAGTTAACAGAAGTCCCATTTAAATAACACAGTCAGTTGGATTGATGTATTATTTATTCAGATGCTGAACAGCTTACCCTTCCTTCCCCTCTATTCATCGTCCAGGTGTGAGGCAGTTGCACTCAGTATATCCCCTTTGAAACAGCAAATCCCATTCTGCTTGACACTAAGAGCCCACGTCCACTAAAATTTTGGTGCCTGACTCCCTTTGGCTTTACTGGGAGTTAGATATCAAAATGACTCAACGGACTTGATCCCCTTTTTGTTACTTTGGCTGTAAAAAAAAAAATAAAAATAGAACTGTTGTCAGTTGTAGTCAAAGGATACTAAGGGAGTAGTTTCACAGTAGGAGCCTTAGGTAGCAATATTGGCTTACAGTACTTCTCACCCTCCTCTTTCGCTCATTCTTCCTGTGTGCTACTGTGAACCCATCCCCTCGCTCCTGCCAGCGCAGCTGCTTGCCAGCTCCCCCCTGGACAGGAGCGGAAAGTGAACCTGGGCTCGGGAGCAGACGGATGAGATTTGCTTCTTTCTGAGTTACTGTCCAGCTGGGTGGTCTCCTATACCATGGTCACAGAAACAGCCACGTTTGCGATTGTGCTGAGAGCGCAGAGCGAACGGTGAGTACCGGGATTGCCACCAATTACCTGTCCTGTGAAACCACAGCCCGTGCCTGGAGGAAGGGGTTGCCAACGTAGAACTAGCACCTGCTGTAATAAGGCAACCAAACGGAGCCTTAGCACAAATGGGGCTGGGCCCATAGACACCACAAAAACATACCAACAAGGGACATGCTTCCACAGTTTAGATCCCCCCCCTTTTTTTTTTCTTTTTTTCATTTTTTTTTTCCCTTTTTTTCATTTTTTTTTTCTTTTTTCAAATAATGCACAGAAAGGGCTAAAAAGTGGAAACTTCACTGTAGTGCCACGTGAAGGAGCCAGGAACTCTTCAGCAGCTGTTCAGGTGCTCCTTGTTTCTACAGTCCTCTGGGAGCCAATGATGTTTGTCGAGGGAAGGAGAAACTTGTCAGGAAAGGAGGACTCAGGAGGGTGGCAGTGGCTGTGGCTGCTGCAATTCTGCTCTCATGAAGAGCGTTCTGCCTGCTTGACTTTCATGCCTCTTTCTGGCATTACAAAACTGTGTTACAAATTATACAGAGGAGGGGGATAAAGGAGGGAAAGGGACCGCGTATGCTGGCCTAGGCCTCTGCAGTCCTGTTTGTCCTCTGATACTCTTCCAGCTCTGTCTTCCTGTCTATGGCGAGCTGCAGCTCCTGCTTGATGACTTGGATCTGCTTCTCCAGTTCCGTGAGCTCCTGGATCACTGAGGTTCTAGCAATATTAAGGGAGTCTGCTTTCCCGTTGGTCGCTAGTGAAGCTGGAGTCTCTCTCCTCACCTGAGGCAGGGGGATGTCTTGGTGCTGCCGGATCGTCACTTCGTTTTGCCCTTCATCGGTGCAGATATATTTTTTCCGGTGACAGTTGCCTGGATGAGCCGTATTCCACACGGCATGCTGGCTATTCCCTACATGGGACCTGAATAGAGATGATAGAGTTAGTAAGAAATCACAGGCTCCTCTTGTGGGTATACAACCATTCCTGTGGGTCATCCCACTAGAGGAAAAAATAAAAGTGATGCTACCATGATTCATACAAAAATGTTGTTTCTTTATCCTTCAGATTATTTTCCTCAGGAGCACAAGTTTAGGAACACAAATGGCCAGACTTTTGCGGTAAACAGAGGTGGGCCAAGGGTGAAGAAGCGGGAAGCAGAAGCACGCGCCGCCGTGGCGCCTCCCTGCGAGCAGAAGGGCAGGACGGTGCAGGACGGTGCGGGACAGCCCTGCGCGCCGCGGTGCCCGTGCCGCGTCCCCGCTGCGTGGGGGAAGCTCTGCGGAGGTCTCGGGCACCCTCGTGCGACACACTTGCCGTGGAGCAGGAATAGCAGCAGTCCCGGAGAAGCTGCGAGACCCTGGTCTTGTGAACCTTTCTCAAGGTCAAACATGGAAATGGTAATTTCTGTTCCTCCACCCCACAGATCAAAACACACCATTTTTATAAGAGTTTTAGGAACGGCTTCTGTACTTTGTGGTGGAGGCTGTTTTGTCTGAAGGCGCAGGCAGGTGATTGCAACAAAGACCATGATTTACTTTTGTACAGTCAGGTAAATGCAAACCCTTACAGCCCGGCCACTGATGCTCTAGAGTCTTCTACAGAGTTTAAGGAGCATTTTGTAAAGCTATAACCTAAAAAACAGCACAGTTTGCTCCCTGACATAAACGGCAATAACATAATACAAATTCTTTCCACCTCGCTTCTAGGCTGTGGTGCTTTTAATAACTCCACAGCTTCCAAGAGGAGTAAAAGGAAGCGTTACAAGATAATTGATTGGAGAGCACTGGGCTGTACCCTGCCACATCAGTATTTGTTACAGCTAGATCCCATGTTGCCAAGTGTGTATTCATTAAAATCTGGTTTAAATGGCCGCTCTGACCATGAGCAGCAGGGAATGGCTGGGTGAACATGCATGTACACACATATGTACACACATAAGTACACTGGCTGCTGCACAGGCAGGCATGTTTCAGGAGCAGCACCACTCTTAATGATGAGAAAGTATTTTTTGTGCTATTTTAGTACGGGCTTTAGGGCCATCTCCTTGTGCTAGGGAATTTCTACCCCACTTGTTACCTGACAAATAATTCAGCTGATGCTTTGTGTACCATCAGCGATGCAAACAGTGTGATGTGAACGCCGCGGTGCCCCAGTGAGCACCCAGTGCGAGGAAGGAATGTCTCGCACCAGTCAGCTCCTGTTACTGCTGCCCCGGTGCAATGAGGTGCTGCACTCGGGCTTGCGTGGGTCATAGAATGAAGGAAAAATATGAGAAAATTAATAGCATATGTCTTTATATACTTGATTTATATAGACTATCTAGAAGACTACTGTTTACTTCTTAGATTTCCTGCCAAGCAAAATACACATTCATGTATTTTGACAAGACTGGTGTTTTGATGAGATTCAGTCGTGCCAAATCCCTATCAACAGCTTGGAAGAAGTTGCATTTCTATTGTCTGTGCCTCCTCTGTAGGAAAGCAATATTGTTACTTATACATTTAAGAAGAGCCTTGGGTTTTCAATGAGTTAGCAAATGTTTAGTTTTAGGAAAATGCTTTATATATTGGTAGCTATAGATAAGCAAGATTGTCTTTGCTTCAGAAGACACGGGCTATCAAAGCAACCAATTTTGTTCCCTTTTTTTTTTTCTTTTTTTCCAAGAGTTAATTGAGATATAGTGTTTTTTGAGGGACTGCATTTTTTTTCAACTTTTTCATTTCAGAACTTGTATCTGTGTGAAAAAATTTCCAACATACATACCACATGATCTGTGAAGCTATCTCACAGGACCCCTGGTTATCTGCTAGTGTTTCAGCGTATGGGCAAATAACACTCTAAAAGCAAGGACAGCAGATTTAACAAACTTCAAAGCCTGTGCTTAGCTTCAGTTATTAGCCACAAGGGAAATCATAAAAGAAAAAAATTTCTAAAGTCAATAATTGGTATTGAAAATAATTTGTTTCTACCTCACTTCCGTGTCTTTTCTGTCTTATATCCTTTCAAACTATCTTGTTTGGGCTATTGGCTTTCAGGTATGTTAAACTCGTAAGCAGGTATCCAGATAAAATGTATTTCTTTTCAAAGCAGATTTTGTGGTTTGTTTGTTAAGACAAGCATAACTTCCTACCTCTTTTCTACTCGTTTTGTCTTAGGTTGGCGTTTGTCCTCAATAAATGAACTGTTCAGGGCACGATGTAATCTCTGTAGGGAAAAGAAGAAAATGAATAAGTAAAAGCAAGTTTAAAAATAGCTCCATAAATGCGTAAACAATTTTGACTTTGTATGATCTACTTGAGCATAAATTACTTTGCGTGTTCGAGGATACAAACAATGTCTGTGTTTGTCATTACATGTTAATTTCCCCACAGTTTCCACAGAAGGGCAGTGTGTAGGTTGGATAAGTAGTTTGCAAATACTCCTTATTCTTAGAATTCCTCAGGAAAAAGGATGAGTCTTAGAAAACTTCATGATGTTCTAACAGGCCTTTCTCACTGCACTGCTTGTGCCTTTTGCACTGCTAAGTGACTTGACTTATTCTCTTAGGTGCAAACACCTACAGCAATTTCCTATCAGTATTTTCCTTAGATTAATGAAGTTACCCAATATGTCCACCAACTGCAAGTCAGTCCAGCAAATTAACATCGTTGACCAGAAAAATAACATGCTACTGACCAAACAGAGTTGTAAAGTTAATAGTATAAATGGAAAGATCCTGTCTGTAAGCTTTGCAATTGTGCATATAGAAATAGAGATTACATTTTTCTAGACAAATATGTCCTTAGACAAATACTGGAGGAGGACTCATTGACAAGGTAGCAGGTTTTGCAGGAAGAATTCTGCATCTCAGTATGGATGCAAATCAACCATCCTGCTCAGTTAAAACAACAGTCATTTTATTGAGATAGATAAATAAGAGTAAAGCTTATGAGATATCAAAGATTATACTTCTGTACTAATCCATTTCCAGCTAATGAGATGTTATACTAGCACTGGACTGTAAATCAGCAATGTGGCCTTGATGAAGTTAATACTATATACATACCTGGCTTGTATGGAGCCAGTACTTCATCTTGGATTTCTTCTTGATTCGTGGTAGGAACAGTCTGTATACTATGTGTTCCCCAATGGTAGTGAGGATGGACAAGCCAAATCCAATGCACAACATCACAAAGAGCCCAGAAAAGTGTTTGATGCCCATTTGCAGTGTCTGTGAAAAGAATAAAAGTGAAGTAGGCAGTTGGTGTATTTTAAGAGATGTTTCTCTTTTCTCACTTGGATATGTGGTCTGATTGAATACAAAGTGATGATATATTGCAGAGTTGTCTGGACTGTGCTCATAGTAAAGACCTACTGTCTTGCATGGACATTTGAAAGCTTGGTGTCCAGTCAGAGCAAAGGACCTGTAATGGTAATGAGAATCAGGCCAAAGATTAGGAAATATTTTCCTTGTACTTTTTCCCTAGTGAGATTAAAGTGTTGAGAACAGGAAAATCCAGTACTTGTGGTACTTGTGGTGTCTTTTCACTTGAATTTAGAGGAGCTTGACAGAACATAGTTAATGAATTGTAGAGCAAATCTTTAGTCAGCAATGACCTAAGACTGACTGTTCCTATTTTCTTAAGTTTGATCAAAGGCTCTTTTCATGTTTTGCATTTAACAGAAGGCCTTGAAAAAATGTTCCTAAGTAAAAGAACAAATGTAATGTTCCTAAGTAAAAGCATCTCTCCATTCCCTGAATTAAATTTGTGTTAGTTGAGAAATATGTACTAATTTCTGTTTCCTTGTCTTTAAGTCATTTGCCATAGTCACTACTATTTTTGGATGTTATTATAGCCAGTGAAGCATATACAGCTCTCTATTAAATTTTGTGTGGAAAAGGAGCAAGAGTGGAAGTTTCCATGCTTCAACACGAATGTCAGTCATGAACATGCTGGGGTCAAGAAGATGCCTTCTGTCTGATTACATCGGTTTTTGCACCTTTTATCTACACTGCTTTTAGTGTCATGTTGAACAATGTACAGTGCTGATGTGATATTCAAATTCTCACATTCCTACAATTGATGGAAAGTCCAAGATATGAATGTAGACTTGTCTGTTCATTTATGCACTCCTGTGAATATGCTGCTGCTCAATGTCTGCCCATCTTACAATTTAATGAGATATGTTTTTTTTCTTTATAAGGTTTTGATGCTGCTATTGCATACATATTGTTGCACAAGCTTTCTTCCAGGTTGTGAAAGTATGATCAAGCCCCAGGTCTGATTTTTTTTCCAAGGTCTTTACAGACAAGATCTTAGTATCTTACACTTACAAACACTGAAATCAGAAATATGTGTAATGACTAAGGAGCAAAAGGCTGTTATCTCTACTACCTGTACACACAGGCTAAATGTTCTCCTGTTAATTCTCCAAGAGGCACCACTGCAAATCACTTCTGCAGTAAGAAAGACTGTAATTGCTCAGAGCCAAGTAGGAATCAACTTCTTTAGAGCTGGAGTTAATAGGAAATGGAGGAAGAAATTGAATGAGAAATAGAAAAACAGATTCACCTGGTCATCTGAAGAACACACCTGCATACATTCTCTAAGGTTCCTTTACTACTGGATGGTTTATAGAAATGTAGGCTAGGGGCTGGCAGAGTTTTCTAGGCTGAATTTACTATAAACACTTGTGTTGACAAGAAACTGTAAATCCGCTGGATGAAGGTGCTTTTCCTTGGCTGTGTTAGAAGTAATGCAAGAGAGAAGCAAAGGCAGGAAAGGTCAGTAAGGAGGCCTGATCCATCAGTGTTGGGTTTTCTGAATCGCTGCTGTAGAGATCTGGCAGGGTTTAGGCTGGAGGAGAGAAGGTTCTGGGGGCATCCTATCAGTGTGTGCAAATACTTGAGGGAGGACATAAGGAAGACAGGCACACATTCTTTGCAGCGGTGACCACTGACAGGGCAAAAAACAGAAACACGGGAAGCTCCATATGAAACTAAGAGAAAACTTCTTTACCGTGCGGGTGACTGACGTTGCCCAGAGAGGTAGTGGAGTCTCCGTCCTTGGAGATACTAAAAAAACATATTGATACAGTCCTGGAAAACTTGTTAATGGTGATCCTGCTGTAGCAAAGGTACCGGACAAGGTGATTTCCAGAGGTCCTTACCAACCTCAAAAACTCTGTGATTCTGTATGCTAGGGAGCATTTATACTGATCTGAGCAATCAAATCCACTGGAATACGATAAAACGCTTGCAATTAAAAAAAAATAATTAAGGGGACACAGTGGTAATTTTAGTGGGGATTCTCACATGCCTGGGATGTCTCCTGTGGCCTGAGGCTGGTGGCTCTTGCCATCCCAGTACTGGATGCAGAAGAAAGGCCCAAGCAGTGCTTCATGTGGGAAAACAACCCCCTTGTCTTCAGTAAAGTTGCACTGGTTTATGCTGCTGAGGGTCTGGCTCACTTTCCTGTCAGCTCTGCAGAATAATTAACCTTCCCTGAAAACAAGTTAAAGGAATTCCAGCACTCGTATCCCAAAAGTCTCACTTGCAACAGATAGCTTTTTACATTGCCCAAGCAAGACATCTGTCCCTAGGAAAGGAAATGACAAAGCAAATTATCAATAATACTTAATCTAGAAGTAAAGAAGACAAATGCAACCACCTGAAGCAGCTACCTGATAAAGGCCACATATTAATGGTAAATTTTTGAGAATAAATTAAATGAGGTAAGCAGGTAGGGGAGAAATAATTAGTACAGTGCATCCTAAGAGTATATGTAGTTTTTATCTGCAGTGATATTGACAGATATATGCACTAGAGTAAGTAAGTAATTTCTCCTCTGCTGATATTATTAGTCACACACATATGTCAAATAATAAAGGAAAGCATCTAATAAAGACACCACTCATTTTTATACCTTCATGCTGATCAATATCAGAGCAGGAAGGACCAGCAGTTACTTTGTACTGTGTGCGTGTATTTGCAGATGTATAGATATATCTGGAAAGTCCTGCAATAAACTGGCTACTCTGTCACTAATTTTCTCTGCTAAAGTGGGGTCAGCTGTATATGCTAGCTCCTTGCTAGTAGTATAAAACCAATAGATGACTTTTTTTCATACTGCAGTATCGTTCTGGAACAATTTCAAAGAATAACAGTTCTAATGTGCTATATCTTCTCCTGCGCAGAACAAAAACACAGGCCTCATTTCAACTTTGTAAGCATCAGTTCAAGAGGTAGCACCGTGCAACCTGTGGTGTGGATCTCAAGTTCGAAGCAGCCCTGATAAATCCTGTGATGGTTATAGCTAGTGGGTGGTAAGGAGCAGTGGAAATAACCTCTCAGCAATTTGCTACATACTAATTGGAAATGAGCATAGTGGCAGTCTCCAAAAACCAACACATACAGGAACAGAAGTGAAAGAAGCACTTTTTTTTTTTTTTTTTTAATATCCTTGGACAGATATTTCTGACATAACCCACAGCTGCTACTGCTTTCTTGCTGCCTCCTCTGTGCATGAAGGTCATATATGTTTTCCTTTGAGGCCTGAGGAGAAGGAAGAGGGTGCAGAGAAGAGATTTTGATGTTTATACTCAACAGTGTTCTCTCTGAAGTGGGAGTGGAGAAAAGAAATGCAGTCAATGGTTTCCTTGTTAGATTTCATAGACAAAACTCCTGGTTTACTTCCTGCTACAAGGAACTGTAAATGCTTCAGTCTCCCTGGTGATACTGAAAGCAGAGAATGTCTCCTGTGTTGTCCAGCTTTCACCGATTAGAAGCCTCTAAAGACTTTTATGGGCTTCTTGTGGGCTGGCAACATACTACAGTTATTAACATCATGCACTGCTGAATTCAAGCACTAAATAGTGGCGTCACAGACATATTAGCTATAGCAATAAAATAAGCTACCCTTTTTCACAGAATTACCCAGGCAAATTTTCCAGCATCTCTGTCAAGAAGGAATTATTTCCAGCTTTACTGGGAATACATGGGTATTTATCCACAGTGATAAATAGGAATATTTTTAAAGGGCAGATTTTTAAAGCCATTTGAACATCCCAGTAGGTCTTCAAAATCCTACGGATGCTGTTGCATGTGGTAAAGTAATTGAGAGTATCCTTGTCCTCACATTGCGGCACTTCAAGCAACTGCAGGGAAACTGTTCTTTTTGTTCTTCATTATGGCTTTATGTGTAGTCATAGAAGTTGTAGTGTTGAAAAAGTAAAGGGTTTCAAGGACCAAAGCCTAATATCTTCTAAATCATTGTGTCAGGTATTAGCTAAACAATTTCCATTCTGCTCCTGTTGTGAAGTTTTGCACAGATCTGCAGAAATATCTACTTTCTTCCATGGTAAATCTTTTTCTTTTAACAATATCCAATATTCAAGCCCTGGGAAAACAATACATATACCCTCATAATTATGTAGTGTTCATATGATATCACTGGCTGGAGAACTGGGAATAGCAGCTTTGTCTCCTTGGATAATGAAGGTTTTGTTTGTTTGTTTGTTCTTTTCACTTTGGACAGGTGATTCTACATCTGTTATTCATTTTCAAAGATACTCCAACAGGAGCTCTTCTTCGATCTCTGGTGTCAGATTTACTACTCACCTACTCCTTTCTCCAAGAACCAGGGTGGAAAATATTTTTGATCCTGGGACAAGTCCACATGGTACTGCCTCTTTCCACACTCAGACAGCCCTTTCACAATCCAGTGTGTGTCACTGTGCGATGCTCTTCTTCCTAACCAGTCCTGAGGAGAGCAAGCACCAGTCCTTCTCCCCCAGACGATAGCACACAGGCAAACTGACAAGTAAATTTTCTTGGCAGCAGTAATTTTGTTCCCATTATTTGTGCTTGTTTCTCACAAGCTGTTAATAAATTATCCTGCAAGGTGACTGACAGAAGCCTTTTATTTATGAGCCAAGCAAGCACACAGCAGTATGTTCTTAGCCTGTGGACGTCTGCATGGCCTTTCCTTAGCACCTGCAGTGTGCCAGGGATGCATGCTAACCCTAGTGTCAAGATAACAGGTAGAAAGCTAACCACTGAGGTGCAAGGTGCCTGATAAAAGAAAAAAGAAAGAAAGTTTTAAGGAGGCTAGTCAAAATCAACAGTAGAAAAGGATGCTTTGCCACATACTGATGGCAACCACCTAAAATCATGGCAAGATGAAGTAAGCATAGCCTGAAACTATGTCCCATGAGGTTCCAAGACCAAAGATCAACAACACAGGTACAAGTTACTTCATATCAAGTTTGGAGTATTTCCTTCAAAGACCCCCCCATAAAGGAGTTATTGATAGATCCCACCACTGCTCAGAGAGGTGAGGACACCGGGGATGTAACTATCTGTAGGGGGCAGAGAAGCTGCTCTCCACAGGGCCCAGGTCTGGGAGGAAGAGGAGCACCCTGCCTTAGAGCAGCTCCCTGACGTGAGTGCCCTTCTCCAGGCACCGGTCGGGTGGTTCGTGACAGCCTGGCGTCCCCCGTGATTCCACAGCTCATGGAGGTAGCTCAGCTAGTGCTGGTATTACCTGCACGTGTGCGTGACAGCGCGGTAAGGGTCAGGCAAGAGACCGTTTGCTGTGAAGCTTCGGGAGCAGTCGGAATATATCTTTACGGAACAAAGAAATAGTTTTATATTCCCTGTGTTGGTTGTCCCCTGATTCAATGTTCAGTCTTTGTGTAAATCAGTCCTTAAGTTCCAGAGCTCCAGCTACCCTGCGACATTTACAAATGGAAAATAAACAAGCTTTGGAAGTGAAGTAGAAAATACAATTTCAAGGGTAACATTTTTGTAAATATGTCTTAAAAGGTATGAAACAGTCTGCTAGCTTTCTCCAAAGGCTGGCTAACCCTGGTTCAGGAAAGGCTCATTTCCTTCATAGCTTCCTGAGACGCCTGTTTAGGCCAGCTTGTCTCCTAACCACTTTGCTTTGTTTGGTCCTAACCGTAAAGACCATGGCTAATTGATCAGCAGCTTGCCTGGTCAGCGTATTTCCGCAGCTCACTATCATTGTGGTTAAGTCTCAAAGCTGTATTTCGCTATAAGGAACAGAAAGTTGAAAATTTGCCAGTTTGGTGTATTTAGTTTGTCAAAAATGTCACAGAAAGAATTTTCAGACTCTTGTGAGCTGGATGGGAAAAGCTTTAAATGTTCAGTTCCTGCTGACCTGGTAGTTATTCATCAGCAAGATCTACAGTGGGGTCCAGGATGGGCTAAATGCTTGTATGCAGATTGAAAGACTTGGAGCGCACTGATAAGGTCTGGAGTCAATATCTACAGCTATAGCTCTGGATGCCCCACTTTCCTCCTGCTCTATGCTTTGCCCTAAATAGAAGTGCAGGAAATTCACAACATAGAAAATCCATACAGGCTACAATATGACAATTTTAAATCAAGATTATTCAAGTGATAATTGCTATTGAATAGCTGTTGAATAGCAGTCAGCAAGAACAACTGCGACTACCGACATTTGCTTGTGGTTAAGTGGGTTCTGTGCGACTCAGTGTAGCAATTAATCCAAATTCATGTTAGCTTAATCCTCAGGAAATGGAACTGGAGGTTTTGGCTAGTTATGGCCGCAGGGGTCAGTACTGGGCGCGGCGCTCTTCAACTTGTTCATCAATGACTGGGGCGAGGGCACAGAGGGCACCCTCAGCAAATTTGCAGGTGACACCAAACTCGGAGGAGTGACCAACACTCCCAAGGACTGCGCTGCCATTCAGAGGGACCTGAACAGGACGGAGAGTTGAGCAGAGAGGAACCTCATGGGGTTCAACAAGGACAAGTGCAGGGTCCTGCCACTGGGGAGGAATAACCCGAGGCACCAGGACAGATTAGGGGTTGACCTGCTGGAAAGACGCTCTGCGGAGAGGGATTTGGGAGTCCTGGTTGACAACAGCTTAACCATGAGGCAGCAATGTGCCCTCATGGCGAAGAAGGCCAATGGGATCCTGGCTGCATGAGGAGGAGCGTTGCCAGCAGGTCGAGGGAGGGATCCTGCCCCTCTGCTCAGCTCTGGTGAGGCCGCACCTGGAGTACTGGGGGCAGTTCTGGGCTCCCCAGGACAAGAGGGACTTGAACTTTTTTGAGAGGGTCCAGCGTAGAGCAACAAAGATGATTAAGGGACTGGAGTATCTATCATATGAGGAAAGACTAAGTAAGTGAGCTGGGCCTATTTAGCCTCAAGAAGAGAAGATTGAGAGGGGACATTATCAACACGTACAAATACTTGAGCGGAGGATGTAAAGAGGATAGAGCCAAATTCTTCTTGGTGGTGGCCAGTGATAGGACAAGGAGTAATCGATATGAGTTGAAACACAGGAATTTCCATCTCCATGTGAGGAAGAACTTTACTGTGAAGGTGACAGAGCCCTGAAACAGGCTGCTCAGAGAGGTTATGGAGTCTCCTTCTCTGGAGATATTCAAAACACTGGTAGTTTTGATCCCATGCAACCTGTTCTAGATATCCCGACTTGAGCAAGGGGGTTGGATTAGATGATCTCTATAGGTCCCTTCCAAGTTCAACCATTCTGTGATTCTGTGAATAACCCAATGGGTTGTGGTCAGAATAAAGCACCTGGAACAAGTATTTTCTGATGCAGACATTAACAGTGGGGTCAACCCCTGCTGATCTCTGCACCTTCCCACTCCTATCTTAATTTGGTTTCTCTGCTTGAGGAGGCACTGAAACTTCTCCAGTCCCATACCTTTCCAAGAAAATTCTGTTTTCAAATACAAGTCAGAATGAGCAAAGTGCTGCCAGATACAGAGAAAGATGGAAGGAGCCAAAAGTGAGGTCTGCCATAGGAAATACCTATATTTCCCTGTGTAAGATTTAAAAGGAATGATGAGTAGGAAGAAGAATCTCAAAATAAATCTAAAGAAAAGTTAAACTCAAAGAGCTGTAGTGGCAGACATATGAGAATCAAGTACAGCCTAAAAAAGAAATGTCAGAACAGGAAGATGGATATTTCATGCACTTAAAGGCTATACAGGTCAATATTTCACCCATGTGTATTCTCATTTTTAGACCATTATTCTTGGTTGACAGGTGCAATGTGTCACAAGCTAAATTTATCAAAAAGGAAGTAGAAAAATACAGGGCCTGACTCCATATACTTCAAAGCAATTGCTGGGTCTTAGTTTGGTATATAATAACTCTCACTTAAAGCTTGAGACTTTTTTTGAAAATGAGAGAATTATCTGCTACTGTTGATCATTGTCCATAGCTCAGAGAATCTGTTCAGTGTTTTCATGACCTACTGCAGGGAGCTAAAGAAAGATTTCTGGACTGTAAAGGAGCAGACTCATCACAAAGATAACACCAAGAATAATCCCAGTGGTTCTTAAGAAATGATGGAGAAGCTATGCTCCAGGGAGTGTCCCCTGCTTGGCCCCATTTAGGGTAGCAGATTTGTTTCCCCTGTGAAACTGTGAGCTCTAAAATTGGCATTTGCTTGGTCTATAGGAGACTGGGGACATAGCGGGGAATGCAGCAGGGGGTGGAAATTCAGGATAAGGAAGGTCTTAGCAGACTTGGTAAAGCTTGCTCCATACTAGCAGAGAAAGAATAAAACTCTGGAAAAGAGTGAGGCTATAAGCTGTTGTTTCTGCTCTTTCTGATTTCATAATGCCTTCGAATAAGGGAGAAGTTGGTTTGAAGACTGTAGTCACCTTATCTAGCTTGTTAGTTACTGCTCTCTGGAGGAAAATTCAGCTCTGTATGTGGGGTTCACACTGCAGATGAAGTAAGGACTAAAGGCAGATACCCAAACTCTAAGCATCTAGACCTAATCTCCTCGTTGACCACCACACTGTAGTTTCACTAAAAGCACTTAAAAGACTGAGCTCCTTTAAAGCACAGCATGGCTTCCAGCTGCGAGTGCATGCTAAAAGCCTCATATCATTGGGCATTCAGAAAAATAAAATGCCACAGGACTTTTTTCTTTTTTTTGGCTACAGCATATCTTCCCACCACCCCTTCTTTCTTTCCTGGCAGATCTTGAGGAGCCTTTTAATCCTTTAACAATGTAATCATTTTTTTCATACATTAAGCACAATAAGGGAAATATAAGGTTCACTCATGAAACACTGTCTCTCTGTATTTCCTCACTAAGTCTAGAAGAGATAATGAAAATTTTGAAAAGTGAAAGAATTAGTTTTGCATCCAAGATAAAACATTAGCAGTAGCTGTGCAGGAAAAATTATATAGTCTTTCCTTGTAATTATAAATTGTAGGGACTTTCAGACGAGTAACAGTAAAAAATGACATGCTGCCTAACATATTATTCTCTCTGATGTGAATGCAAGGTTTTTGAGGCATTACTCATATTTGATTTTTTTCTTTACAAAAAGACCGGTTTTATAATACATCTGCAGTTTGCCCAGACAAAACTTATTTTCTCTATTACTGTCTTTGCTATTTTAAAAAAAGCTTCAAGATTCTCAAGGTACTTGTGAGAGCATAGGCCATAGAGGAGTAAATACATGTTTTGGGATGAAAAAAAATACTAAATAAAACCATTATTTTTAACTGGAAGATCTTTAAAATTTGTTTCAATGGTTAGACATTTCCCTAGCTGCACTAGAAAATCCATGGAATAGAGCTACTGGAGTCAGGATGCTGATGATCAGAGGAAAATCCTTATGTCTCCTTATGCCTGCCTCGCACCTCCTCATCCATTCATGACATTGCAGGTGAAGGCATTGCAGATCTCATGTCCTCCATTCTCAGGTCTGTAGGTATCTGTGCTCTCTGTCTTCCTGTTTCCTAGTTAACTTAACTGTTGAAGTTTTCCTTTTTTGATATGAGCAAAGAAGACACATGATGGTGGTGTGATCTAGACCATGTGATATGGAGGCATGTTATTTTTTTCATTGTGCAAATGTTTCGAAAGTCAAAAGCTGCATAATGCTGGCCTAGATCATCTGCTCCAGAGGTCCTTAAGGGTCACAGGTATCTTTGTTGTCTTCTCTAGTAAAATGGATTTTATAATTGAAGCTTTCTGATAATCAGGACACTTTGCTCTTATGAAGATATCACCAGGCTCTGATTTAATTCTCGTATTAGGCAGTAGGTAGCATCAGCATTTCCTAGATGTGAACTTTTGCTTTAATCTATGAGTAAGGATGGTAAGAAGGGAACAGGGAAAGGAGGTAAAAGATTTGGTGGCAACAGTATGCTTTCAGTGGAGGGAGTTTGAGTCTGTATCAGTGAGGCATTTAACAGGAAAGAGGAAAGGAAAAGTCTTTGACTTAGAGTGTTCTCCATACTTTTACAATGAGTATCTTTAGATGCTGCTAATGTGAGCAAAAGTATTTATGCCCTGACACACTTAATTGAAACATCAAATATCTTTTGGGAGGATACCATGGTCAAAGTTTTGAATATGGGCATCACATAAATACAAGTGACAGCAAAAACTGTACAAGTACACTTCTCTGTGACTAAAGCCTATAAAAAAAATATGAAGGAAAGTAATTTTAATGAGGCTTATTGTTACAGCTTCAGTTTCACACTTAATGCAAGATCGCATTTTGAAATAAAAGAAATGGTACCCTACCTTGCCATGACAAAAAGTATCAAAAGATGCTTGTCAGGTATATTTCTGATCTCTTTGCTCTATTTAAAATTTACAGCCCTATTTATAATGCACAGAGTTAATAAGGCATTTAAATGTTTCACTGAGAATTCACCAACAAACTAAGTTTGTCCCTGCTGCAAGAGAGGTTTTAGTGTTAAGACAATTGTGGTAATTAGTTTCCATTACCATCTGGTAATTTTCATGAGATTTAATTCAAAAGAATGTGTTATAATTTAGAATAACAAGAGGTCTTCAAATGAAATTGTTGTCAAGAACAGATATGTAAGTTTCATTAAAAAGTAAAATCTCTGTTAATGCAACACGTTTTGTTTTATTTATTTTATTTTATTTTATTTTATTTTATTTTATTTTATTTTATTTTATTTTATTTTATTTTATTTTATTTATTTATTTTTCCAGAAATGTTTCAATGCACGCACATCCAGCCTAATTCAACAGTCTTGTCACTGCTATTCCGATGGTCTGCCAGGAATTACTATGAGGCTGCCGAGAATGCTGCTGGGCTTAGCTACTGCCCAGTTTAGTGTTTCCCCTCAACTGCAGCCCTTCCTTGTCAGATTTTTATGTTTATTGCATATGGTGAATGTTTTGTGAAAGGAGAAGAATGAGAAATTTGAGCAAACTCTCAGCATCTCCAGTTCTATGTTCATCACCTACCTCAGTGACAGCAAAGCTTCTTTTCCCACATGGAACGACCTTGTACCACTTGTCGTGAAGAACGTCCATGAAGCCGTGGGACTTGTACTGGCTGATCAGTTCCGAGATGTTTGAGGTGAGCGGAGAGTTGGGGGGAAGTCCAATGCCATAGCCTGGAAGGAAAAGCAGCACAATATCATCTCTGTCTTTGCTTTTTGCTCCAGTATGTTCCTTTCAGGGATTAACTGGCGGCTTGAGTTGGGCAGGTTGACTTTGCTTCAGAAAGCCAGTTCAGAGGTAGCCGTTTGCTCACTGTGTACTGAAAATGCTGAGATGAGATATTTGTTCTGAGAAGTATCTCAGTATAAACAGGGTATGTAAATTTAATATGATCAAGGTCACAAGAATAATATATGAAATTAGAGGTTCAGAAACTTAAGGTGCAGGTACCTGCATAATTCTTCTATCTTATATTTAGAAACACAGCCGTTTTTATGTTTTTACCATGTCTTTGTGCCTTCTTTCTTTTTACACTCTTTTTGGCAATGTAAAAGAACATTGTTAAGTAAAGACCAAAGTGTTGACTAAATTTGTGATTCTTTTGTGTTTCAGTGTTAGGTCAGTGCAGATGTCCGTAGTGACAGAGGTGATATTTTCTTTCCACCATGAACATTTTCTGATGAAAACTGTGCGTTTATATGTATGTGGGAGCTGTGTGTATTGTTATCACACAGCAATTTAAAACCCAGGGCTGTAATTTCCATTCATGCCATTCTGCATGACATGGGCTTTCAGGTAGTTTTAAATACAGTTTTCAGCCTCTATGTATGTGGTCTTTTACCACTTTACAATGCTAGTAAAGGACTTAGTGTAAATGGAATTGGGTTCAGTAACTATAAAAGTGGTCTACTGCAGTTCAAAACAGAGGATAGGCTTTGATTATAGATAAGCATGATTTGTGCCTGTAATATATGCAGTTTCAAGCAGAGGTATTTTGCCAACGACCTGCAGAACTTCCTTTCTAGCCCACCCACTCAGCACTCAGTGGATTTTTGTTTTTGCTTTCATTTCAGAACTCAAAATTTCAATCTGCCTGCTTCACAAAACAAAACAAAACAACAACAAAATCCAAACAGAAACATGAAAAAAAAGAGAGAGAATGAAAGAGAGAAACACAAATGCACACTACTAGTACACTTGCCAGCTCAGTTTGCTTTCCAATGATGCAGAGGGATTTGCTTTTTTGGATGCTTTCTCTTGCTGCTGATATTTGTGCATTATGCCTATATTTCTTTCTGAATATACTTGCTAAAAATCAAGAGCTCGCTTCAGAAAATATATAACTGGGATTTGAGACTACATTTTCATCATGTTTAAATGTCTGCAAGTTGGGTGCCACAAAGCAAGCAGTAAAAATACGCAGGCAATATGCAGTAAAAATATTCAGGTTTGGGTTCATTTTGTTTTTCTGTATTGAAATTTGCTTTAATCAATTCAAAGTTGTGGAAGCCGGTGGATTACTTCAGTACAACCAGCCTTCCTGAAAGAGAAAGTTTAGTGGGTTTAGTGGGTTACCTGTGGGTGATGAAACATGCAGCTGCACCCGCAGGTGAAGCCTATTGCTGTATGAGCGGCTCTCGCCACATGTCTAAACTCCCTTGTGAGAAAAAAAAGAGGAAAATGGGTGGCTTTAGCGCCTACAGTGTAGATCCACATGGGAGACACTGCTCAGGAATAGTAGAAGAGAAGTCTCTACAAAATTTTCATAGTTGAAGTGATTAAAATGATCAACTTCCAGTGTAGATCCACATGGGAGACACTGCTCAGGAATAGTAGAAGAGAAGTCTCTACAAAATTTTCATAGTTGAAGTGATTAAAATGATCAACTTCCCCTAGACTTCACTTAGGATGTTGCGTGATTTCTTGTTAATCTCTATTCCCATCTCTTCTCCTGGACCTGCGGCCTTGGCTCTGTCATGCTGCTAGATTCAGCAAACCTTATCATTACTTTTTGTCTACATTAGACTTGCTGAGGTGAAAAATGTAGACTGATAGCTTTACCCTGGATGGTCTGTGTTCTGGACAGTGTCCACAACAAAAGATTTATGTCCAAATTTGAACTTTGTGAATGTCTGCAATAACTTCTGTACAGCGTATGGCAACAGCTTGTTAGATTATTCAGAAGCTCAGTTTTAAAGCCAAGAAAAAAAAAGAAACTCTTATTTCTGCATAACAGGCAAGAATTCTGCCATAAACCTCAAGGAATCCACAGGTTGTCCTATGTTTTTTCCACTGAAAATACCAAATGACAATAGAAATAGAGCAGAATCCAAAAAGCTGATTATTACCTTCAATGGCGAAAGGTTTTCCCACAGTTAAAAGCTTGCAGTCAGCATCTATTGATACTTCATAATCTAAGAGTGCTTTATCCATGATGAAGGCATCAAGTTTCTCTGGATCATTCCTGTATTCAAGACCAAAGTCAGAAAGGGAATCACTCACAGGCAAAGACTTTCCTCGGTGGTATTACTGAACATTTATCTATCTAGTTCTTTTGAAGCTTATCTAACGAAAACTGCAACCAGAAGCTACTATTTTAAATGCAAAACTGATTTATGTAAAAAAAAAAAAAAAAAAGGAATTTGCATGGAGGACATGAACTTTGTGTATCTAAGGCAGAACAGGAGAGATGGGACCTACTTGTCTCCCACTGATATAGAAGTGAATATACTAGTGATCTGGAAGATGGAAAGTACTACACCATGCTAGACCTTGATTCAATTGAAATGTTTTTTTCTTTTCTTCAGTTGAAAGAAAAGAATAAAAATTGCTCACAAAATTGAGTTCTTCTGCTTTCTCTGTGCAGTTTATGTTAAGATTAATAGAGGAAAAATGCAGGAAGACAACTCATAACAAAGGTGTTCCTCATCCTTTCTTCATATATGTGGTTACCTTCATCCAGATCAGTAAGCACCTGTGTTATATTTTCATGAACACAGATAGATTGAAATTTACTGACATGGACTTTCAGGGTTAGCAGTCTTGCATGCATTGACTGTATAAAATAACACTTTCAGTGCCTTTTCTTTGCTGATCCAAGGACACCACACCTTCGTCACTTCAAAGGTCCTGGTCTCCTGAAGTCAAGTTACATTACTTCACTGATGTTAAGAAATGATTCTGATTTAAGGGAATAAGGATCTGCTAAATGCCACATATCTTAGCTATCATTAGGATGGGTTTGGGAAATATATGTAAACAGGAAACATCTGTTGATTAAGAAATTCTCAGACCATCTGTTATGCAGCTCCTATCTGTAAATTGAATGAATTATTAAAAGTACCTTACAGAATGAATAAATCCTATAACTCCAGTTTCTTAGATATCAATGTCCTGGAACTGCAGTGATATCATGAATCTCTGAAGCAAGAAGATTTGGTGTTTATTACTTTTTATCAGTTTAATGCTATTTTGTTCATTTCATTCATGCTCTAAGGTTTCTCTCTGAGAAGCCTCATCTTCTGCGAGCTTGCGAGAGATGCTGAGAATGCTCATGCTCAGCTTTTGCTCAGACTACCTTTTTTGTGTGAAATTCTTCTGAATTTCACTGCCTAACAAGGCACTGCCAAACACAGACATATGCCAGGATTTCTACCTCTCCATTACCAGCAGGTAATGGCAGGCACCATCTCCTTCAGTAACACCACAGCCAGTGGGTTGCCTATGCTAGGCAGTTCTACAAGTATCACTCCATGTGATTACGTGCTTCCTTCCCAATCCTGCATGCTGCATTCAATGCCTGTTTAATGATACTGCAAGTGGGAAGCTCATCATTGTCTCAGCGCTCTGGCCAAGCAGCTGATCTGGTGATGCATGTGGAGGCTCACTTCAGGTTTGCTATTCCGTCTGGGGTTGCTGGGACGTTGTAGCGCCTCATGTACTCGTGCATCTCTGGGAAGCTTTGCCTCACGTAGTCTTCCGCGCTGCTTTCTCGCACGGTTCCGAAGCGGAAGCCTTGGGATGGGTGGTGGAGCTACAGAGATGAAAATACAGATTAACAAAGTTATTAGCCTCCTCAGCAGCTCATATCTTGTCCTTATGTGTGAAAGACCTGTCAAAAATCATCAGCAGTCATAGACCCTCAGCTAACATTTTGTGCCACCAGCTTTCTGTACCACAAAAAAAGCTTTCAGAGACCCATCTAGTCCATGATTAGCTTGTTATTGTACTCTTAGATCTTTAATGTGAAAAAAATGATTTCCCTTGAGACATACAGAACACCAAAATCTTGGTGTTTTGTTGTATTATCTGTCTTCTTTAAAGTGGTCTGTGCTTGAGGAAGTGTCACATCTTTTTCCCAGATTCACTTCTTGTGGCCCTGGAAATCCAGTAAAAGACCCACTATAACCTGAGTTTGTTTTGTCTGAATGGATTTTATTAAGGGTATAATTTACTTTTCTGAAGCAGGATAATATTACTATTTCACATCACCATTTAATTTCTGGAAGACCAGAAAACCTGCCCAGAAAACAGAACACTTCTATCTCTGCTTCCATTCTCCACAGTGAAACTAAAGACTCAATTGTTGCATACTGAAAAATGTCTCCTGGCAGCAAGGAAGGAGGGAGAATATTCCACTTGGGGCAGACCAAACACAAACAGACAGTTCTATTCCTCCACTTAGCCCCCTGCATGATCATCTACATGGAACAGAGTGTAGGGCTCTACGGTGTCATCCAGAAGCTTTTTCCCACCTCTCTCCTCATTTACTCCATAAACAAATGAATATCTCCCAACTTTTATAGGAATATTGAACGAGGGCACAAACCCTCAGTCATCTCAGCCCATCATCAAACTCACAGACTTCAGTCCAACAAGGGACAGAATGAAGTGTTTTGGAAGGTATTTTGATGCCCTGGAATCTATGAATATATAAGACGGGCGCATGGTTTCCACGCTGTTCTCTGCTGGCCTGGTTCCTGTGTTGGAATCCACGAGTGAGACCCACAGGTAAGAGCAAGTGTGTAGGTGCACAGCGGGGACGGTGTTTTGTTGTGCATCCTGGTCTGGATGACCACGGCCTCCGCAGCACGGCAGGTACCTCTGTGAGGATCTGGACACAGTGCACGTTGTGCCAGATGGACTGTGGGTGCTGAGGGACATGTTCTTGCCTGGAAGTGTGGAAGTATCATTTAAGTGCCAAAGACATAAATAACAAAGTGGTGCATTAACAATACATTGTGAAGTCTTCCAGCATCATGCTGCCAGTTTGAATCTGGGTCTAGTCTTGAGACGCTCAAGATGGTCTGGTTAGAGAATGAGCTTGGAATGGGCTCCATGCACTCCATATCCCAATATACTTGTCACCACATTTAGCACTAATTACTTGCTTAGATTTTATTTATTGGCAGTTTAAATGGAAAGACCAAAAAAAAAAGTCACTGGTTCTGAAGACTGAATCATAATGCTTTTGTACACCAGTTGCAGTACAACATCTGATCTGCAAGCTTCACCAGAAGACATCCTTCACTCTCACTGTTGCCAGTGTCTAAATCTAGCTAAATTTTTAAGTCTCTATGAGGAAGGGAAGGAAAGCTCCATGCCTCTCTGTGCGGTTTTCTGTTTAAAGTCTCAGTGGGGACTGGTTAGGCTTTACTTTGTGACAGGCATATTGCCACAAATGATACTGGAATATGTTTTAGGCCCAAAGTCCATCAGAACTATTATCCTCCCTCTACCAACATCAGATGTCTGCAGAGAAGTCTGGTAATGTGTGTGTGGGAAAGGTATGGATTGATCCCTTCTTTCTTACGCTCTTCCTGCTTCTGGTAATCTGTGCTTTCTCCTAAGCGTAATGATGCGCCAGCAACTTTGTATTTGATGACTCCCGATTCTGTCTGTGAAGGATAAATATTAACCTTATTCTAAACCACTGTGTTTTAGTGACTCCTGTTTCATTTTACTGCTGGATATCCCAATCATGAAAAAGCTTGCTTGCAACTACGTGGTAGAGATTAACAGCACAAAATGCTGCCAAAAGCAGATAATGGACTAACTGCACTTCCATCACTGTCTAATCTACTAATGCTCCTAGGGGTTACTTGCTTTAGCAGCAGATACAAATTTCAGTATGGAAACAAGATCCTTTATTTGTCAGCCTTGCTTTCTTATTTTATGTAGTCCTCTTTTGGGAAAATTTGGTGAAACACTGGAAACTTCAAATATTTGTATCCCTATGCTATAGCTTAATTTCATGGTCTTCACCTTATCTTGCCTTATTAGTTGTCTCTTTTTATACATATCTTTTCTGCTTCCATATTCTGTTCTTTTTCTACGTGCTATCGGAACATGTGTTGAAATCTATTTCCATATAATGCATAAGAGAATGATGATGTCTGGGGTTCCTGAGAAATCCTTTGAAGAATGAGCTCTGAGAAACATCCAACCTGGAGGTTTGAATCTGAAGATTCAGGAATTCAGGAACTGCTTTTTTTTTTTTTTTTTTTTTAATGCAGGTAATTTGGGGACACATAATTACTTATTTCTGTAATCAATAATAATAAATATGAGAGCAATCTTACTAGAGAATAAACAGTTGCAAAGAAGCCAAAAAAAAGCATTTTAGTATACGAAGACCATGCTTCTGGGCATACTCTACCTTTTTTTTTTTCGTTTGAAGTCTAGTCGGTCTGAAAAGTGAATAACCATCACAAAGCAGGTAACAGGCACAGGAAGCTGTCAGCACTTCTTGTGTCTGTGCAGTACCTGGAGATTTGATAGTGACTCAAGAATGGTTAAATATAAATGAATGCAAACACTGCAGATTCATCTCCGGGTTGCGACATGAGCTTTCTTGGCACACAGCTGAGATTAGAAACTCCAAACACAGATATCTATGGCTGTAAGAAATCAAAAGAACAAGGTTTGCTTTGGCCTGGAGACAGGGTTTTCATCCTCTTCAGGAGACCTAGAGGATCCTACTTGATAATTCAAAGAACATGCTATATGGTTACGGTTACAACTAATATATCCCTCCTTATTCATCTCTCTGACTGCCAGACCTCCCTTTGAAGGCCTGTGAGCAAAGGAAATCATTCATTCATTTTTCAGAGAGGGTCACTGCTCCTCAGTGCACCAGCTCCTCAGCCAGGAGGCTGGCTGGCTCTGTGTGCTTCCGAGCATCCTCTCCGATGCGGTGCATGGGCATCAAACCCTGATGCAGAGCACGGCGCTCCTTAGCTTGTAGTGAGAAACTGGTGAGGCTGCTGAGCTGCAGCGAGACGCAGCTGGCACAGCTGGAGCTGGGGGCCCACGGGACGAGTATCCAGGGCCAGCGCAGCCCCCAGCTCGCACCCCATGGCAGGGCTGACCAGGAGGGCTCAAATATTCCCCCTTCCCTAGAAAGCTCCAAGTCTGTGTCACACGCTGAAAACTGAGGAAAATGGCAATTTCGAAGCCTTTCAAACCAGAGCCCTCTTAAAGACAGTATTTTTGCAAATAGTGCCAGTGCAGTGAAGTTGTATGTAAAGCACATTTGTCATTTCCACGGGCTATATATAGCCTTCAAATTCCTGTATCTCCTGGCCCAGAGTAAAATTATGATATCTGTTTTGGTGATACAATGCTCAGCCAGGCAACATAACAGCAAGTGTGTGAATGAGTTTATCTCTGCAGTAGTTACAAGCCAGTATTTTTCAGGGTTTAAAAAGCTATTTAGTGTTGTTGCTTAACAGCTCAAAGGGAAAAAAAAAGAAAGAGGGGGAGCATTGCCAGCTAATAACAGCATTTCTGCAGCTTCAGTACTGGACCTGACTTGAGTTTTTACCTCTGCAGCACTATGTTGATCATAAAGAGTTGTATTACCTAAATGCATCCCAGATTTTTAAAAGCTTTTGTTGTGAGATGGCCAGTAGCCATGAAGTCAAATGAAGCACATGGTAGCCTCTCATTTGGATCTAGTTTCTTGTAAGGATCAAATCTGAAAAGGAAGAGATATGACAGGCTTCCTAGCAGCGGGATGCTGCAGGCTGAGTGTTTATCTTCCTGCAATGCAGACCCAGGGCAGTGAAATGCTGAAACCAAAGGATCTTGGCCATGGACCAGGGACCAGGGACCAAAGTGGGAAGAGGAGAGGATCCTTCTTCCGTTGGACACAGAGCTCTCAGAGGGAGCTTGTGGAAATGCTGCAGGGAAGAGCAGGACGGCGTTGAAGGAGAAGGCCTACAGAGATCTGAAAATGAATAGATGGTCGGTAGTGAGGGTCCCAATTCTGTTCTTTTGACCTCTAAGTACTGTATCTGCTGCAGGATGCGTGAGTTCTGCTGGTATTGGTAGGAACTAGTCCTACATGGGAAAACAAAGCATTTAAAGCACTTGTATGTCTTTCTTTAAGTGTCAAGGCAGTGAAACGATCATCTCTTGAAAAGGGTCGATGAGCACTGAGGAGAGGAGGTCAAGCATGTAAGGAAACTGAAGAGCATTGCAGAACATCCAGCTTCTCTGAGGTACCAGTGAAAACTTCGGGATTTCCCAGAGCCATCTGACATGGACATCAGACATTGTGCTCTTAGACAAATGATGTTTGTGGTGCTTACTAACAAAAGTGAGTACTGCAGCTACCAGCTCTCTGGATGTGGAACCTCACATCAATCTCCTTGCTTTCTGTATTGTGTTGTTAAAACATCTGCTGAGTGGGAACTGGAGAACTTGTGTTTAGTTTGGAAAGGAGATGTTGAGAAGAATCGGGCATGTGCAAAAATCTATGGCTTGGGGTGCCAATTATGCATGAAAATGCCAGTGTGATAAAACCACAGGAGCAGAAACACAGAAAAAATAACATCCTAAATGTCAGGGATTTTACATTACTCGGCATATTCTACTTTATGTAATGTGGTGAGATTTCATTGTGTATTAACTCTGACACCATTGTATCCTGTGCATCAGCCAGGATGAGATCACCTAAAATCAGACTTGAAAAGACTTATCCATAGAAACGTCCTGTGCAAGTTAAGATTTAACACCGTACATCCATGAGATGCTGCCAGGAGATAACCCTGATGTAGTCGGAAGGTTGGCTGTTGGAGTTTGCAATCTTTCTAGCAGGACATATTTCTGTAAGAATTTTCAGTACTACAACAACAGAAGATTTGGCTTGAAGACCTTTCCCCCTCTTATCTCGGTTACTTTATTCAATATTATTGTGGTTTTATATTGCATTTGGTTTAACAGGCATCTTTGCAATGTGTAGGAATCCTAGATTTTCAAGGCAAAAATATAATGAAAAAATGGTTGCAACTCCAGAAAGGCAGGATATGCAATATGGTGAGGAAAAACTACCGACTGTGAAGACCATATATTTCTTGTGCAAAATCTGTGTCCTGCCTGCCTAGTTCTCCAGAGTAAATAGAGTTTGTACGTGCATGTATAAATGACAGGGGAAAAATACATATGGAACAGACGATTGCAATGCCTCCACTGTATTCCTGACAACTTTAATAGAAACTAGTCATTCAAGCAGGAGATACTGTGCTACCTCAAGCTACTTAATATGTGAAGCACGATGGGGTCTCCACACGACACGGCTTGTTCTCAAGGATGAATAAGCTGTGGTACCTGCTGAAAAGGGTTTGGTGTTGCTTCTTTCTGTTCGTGTGAGTTTGAGCTTGCAGGGGACTGTGACGGTGTAAGCAAAGTTCAACACTGAGTGGTTGTTGCTAAAGGGAAATTATGGCTAATTTGTATAATCAGTGAGATTAATGTATCTCTTAGTGATTTAAGTCCAGCAAATGCTTTTCCAGTACTTGATTGATGGGATAGAGTAACTGCCTCACTGAATCTGCTTCGAAGGATGTTTTGTGCACCTTGATAGCTGGTTGGAGGAGATATGCTTATGGAACTCAAATTCTAATCTGCTACTCAAATCATTAAAATGATTTCATCATTCACTCAGTTAGCCTTTGCCTTCCAAAAATACATGACCTTCTGTTTCCATTAATTATTTGATGATGGAAATGAGAAAAGAGCTATCTTTCAGTGAAGCTGGAGTGCCTGTGACTGCGTCCTGCAGTGTCTCCTGCAGTGTTAACAAGGACTCAGCTTTTACCACCATCTACAATACTGCTTTTTAATTTTAATAGATCATAAAAAGGAACCATAGAAAGTGAACAAAATAACTTTTTCAAGCATTCGAGCAACCTGGAGGAAAAAAAAAAAATATTATGGAAAGATTTCTGTAGGCCCACCACATAATAATAATGCTTGTTATCTGATATAACACCATGTGTAGTGCTTAATGGATAACTCATCTAGGAGCAGAAATTGCTATTAATGACAAAAGAGTTTCTGCCAGTTGCTGCAGAACCTTGAACAAATGTTCATTTTCCACTGTTAATCTCCGGAGGGTGGTGGCATTAAGTAGTTGGCTCTGCTGTGAAGAACTGAAATGCTTTTAGGGATCTGCTGTTTTGCAGTAGGACTTCCATTTTTGGCATATGAAGCAACAGTATTTTATCTTGCCTAATACATTTAAGTGGTTGCCCTGCTTATATATTTGTCCTAACCCAATAATGAAAGAAACAGAGTTACTAATCAGAACTACGTTTCAGAGGAAAACAAAATAAAACAAAATGAAACAAAACAAAAATTAGAACTCGGTTCAAGAGCTTTCCCCAATTTTTTATCTGTATCGGTTTTTGAAAACTGACTCTTGTGAATATTTATGGGGTGGAGAGGGAGATGAAAGAAAGGAAAATTATTCATAGTGAAATGCATGAATTTCAAATTTTAAAAGATGAAAATTCACAACTGAACTCAAAGTGGAGGCTTTGTTCAGAAACTATCCCATGTATTCCCAGGACTGGGATGTGAAGGATTCTAGGATCTTCAGGAGTCAGTGCATATAAAAAAAAAGTTCACCTTCACTTCTCTAGTTCAGGAAGTGTCAGTGGAGCTGACACTCGGCTTACCAGGATAATGTCAGACTTTGTTAAAAATCTTGTCACTCTGAATCCAACTCAGGCAGGTCATAAGTTGTCATATATCTTTACAGCTGCACTGAGATCTATGAGCAGTTTTAATGAGAAAACCAATGCACAGTGCAGTCCTGGGAGTTTATTTTCCATTATACCAACCCAAGTATACATGAAAAGAAAGTGTTATTTAGACCTTTATTTAAAAGCATAAAATCTCTTTATTGACACTTCTAGTGAGAGTGCTAAGAATTAATTATAAGAGCTGCTCTATTCCTCTGTGTGCTGCAGAAACCTTATTGCTAAGGGGTAAAACTGTTCTATGGTAGTGTTAATTTATCAAGATTGCTCTGTTGGTTAGATTGCTGGGCAGTGCCTTAGAGCAAAAAGCTCCACAAGAGCAGAACTGAATAGCAGTGTAAGGATGTATTTATCTCTCTTCTATGGCCCTTAAGAGTTTCCTGGACAGAGGGATCTTTGAGCTGGGATTTATTCTGCTGGATTGCAGAGCTGAGAACTGCAAGATACTAAGTAAGTGTAAATAGTTGTAGGCAAAGTAGGCAGATTTAGAGGGAAAAATAAAGGAATGTAATTCTCAACGGGAAATAGATCACTGGTTCTGATTGTACCCTTGCACAAAGCAGACATAAACATGTTCTAGATGGAACCACTTATCTACTGTGTTATTTTTCTTCCTACCTATAAAACAGTGCTAATATTGCCTCGAGATAGCTGAAGTCCAAAATGTCATGGGAGATTTCTGGCTGAACATCCCCTTTCTGCTTCCACCAGGGCTCTCACATCTCCTGAAGAAAAGGCAGGGGAGAATCTTCTCTAAAATCAAGTGGCTGGTGGAGAGGGAAACCTAGTGTTATGGTAGCATATCATGTAGGAAGCTTCCTAGACACCACGTGTTTTGAAATAATCTCCTTTCAGAGCATCCTACAGACTTCAGCTACTGCTGGTTGCTGAGGGCAGTGCTGCCAGCCCCTGACCATATGGCATTTTTCTTCCTTGCCTGCCTCTCCCAGGTAAACGATCCACGATTCAGTTAGTGACCATGCTTGTACCTGTATCCAGAAATTAGGGCTTCAAATGGAGCTAAAGATCCCGGCCACTCTTCTCATTCTGAAGATGACAGAGTTAATCAGGGGAAGGGCTTACTTTCTAGCAGTACAGAACCAGGTACCAGGGGAATCTGTTAAGCACAGTCCTCTGGGGTAACTTTGTCTGAACTTCTGAAGCAACGGTAGTGCTCCGTGTTTTCCAGGAAAGGAAGAGACATCAGTTTCATGTTGCAAATAGGTCACTATTTACTAGGGTGAAAATAATGCGATTAGCATGCTGTCCTTAGGGACATTAGAGCTTTTTAATTGCAGACTGTGGAACTTCGCATCAGCACAATCCTAATTTCTCAAATATGTTATCTGTTATACTAGCTTTTGCTTGAAAGCATTAAATGAAGTTGAATGATAATGACTTTGCACCAGTGTTGCTTAGCTGCTCGTAGATTTAACTTTGTACGTAAATATTATTTGTGCACTTTTGGAATTAATTTTAAACACAGTGAATCATGTTAAGCACAAAGTTTAAAACAAAAATAAACAGAGGGCTTATCTATATGACTATACCTAGTACTTGGTCAGATCTTATATCAATGAAAACTCTGTTGTTCCACAGTGCTTGACCTCTCTGCACCCTGAACTCCAGCAGTGCCGGAACTCGCTGAGGGCTCGAATCATCAGAAAGCTGGGCCAGGCTAATATCCAGGTGTGCATTTGTTGATCAAAATATAGCTACGACCTCTGTGAACAACAATAAATTTATTTAATACTACTAAATCAGCTCTATAATGATCTTCCATATGTCAAAGGATAAGATCACCATTATTCATGTTCTCCTCTATCTGCTCCTCTTCACCATTTACTCCACCAGCACCTCTCCTCTTATTTTCTACTTGCATTACTTCTTGCAAGGCTGACCTCCATCTATGATGCAGTTGTTACTTCTGGTGGTCATTTTTAATGACATGACATATAGGTGTAGTGCACTCAAGAGTGAAAAGGAAAAAAAAAAAGATTTGGAGACAGTTGGAAAACATTAAAACACATTAATTCTTTCTGGAGCAGAGAGCAACCTTCATTACCTACACCAAGTGCAATGAGGTCTTCCCTCCCCATCCCTCTTTCTACATGCTTCAGATCAAACAATCAGTGTAGCAGGATAAAGAGCTTCTAAGGGAGTAGGTGACAACACAAGCAATTTCACATAGATTAAGACCAGGAACAGCAGATGGCAGGTAGGCAACGATACCAAAAGCATGAGTGCTGGCAAGAAGGCATTAAAACTTGCATCTCAGTGAAGAAGGAAATCAGAGTACATAGAGGGAACTCTGATAAGATGGGTATTGGCATGATAAAAATACAAACTAGTCAGATTCTGAGCCTCCAATACTGTAACTTTAAAGTAAAGCCCTATAATGAGGCGATGGGGGAACCTAAACAAGTAAGATTTTCACTTCTGCAAGTTGCAAATGCTGATTTTTATTCTATCACTTCAATCTAATGTTTAATCTCTCTTTTTTTTTTCCACTTTGGTCTATATGAGATTAAAGTTCTCTTATATTCAAATGCTTCACTAACTCATTAATACTCAGAAGAGCACCATATACTAATTAGCAGGTTGTCATGATGTAAGTCATGACCTTCCTGTGAACAGTGAAGTCATGCAGAGAAATCTGTCCATAGGTATTGCAGCCAACTTCGTAACTGTAAAAAAAAGAATTCTGCAGTCCTATATAGAGATGCAAAATATCATGGGAGCTCTGAGAAGATTCCTTTTAACCTCATTGAGTTTGTTGCTTGGACATTGAAATACAATTTAATGCATGTAATGAAAATTTAAATACATGCTATTAAATTATAGATACTATATAATAACATATTATAAAATTTATATAATTTTCTATTATACATACATATATATGTTTAATACATAGAAGTGCTCCTCGTAATGATTCATCATAGCTTGTTGCACTAATAGACCATGGCAGGAGATAGGTACAGCTACCATTTCAACTTTGAAAAGCTTTTTCTTTATTGTTATTTTTAAAACATTTCCCTTTTTTCAGGAGGCAAATTTATCAATAAACACTTAACAGTTAGGGTTGCAGTCCAAAGCTCACTGAACTGGAGAGGAAATCTCATTAAACTCAGTGGTATTTGGAACATGCTTCTGACTGAAAAAGGCCAATGAACAAACTCGACCTTTCCTTTTCTGTAATGTGGTGTTGCTGAAGCCAATCTGCACTTATCTGCCTGTTGATATTCTTGTAATGTTTTAAAACTATGAAATAGGTGGGCCCTAATTGATATAATCATGGCCATAAAGCCTCTAAATTAACTGATGTTTTCATAAATCAAAAGTATAATTTTGCAGCATCCCATTAAAAAAAAAATGAGATATCAAATAGTTTATTTCAATTTTAAAGAAATAAATTTCCGAGTGATTGTAAGAATTGAAATCCTCAACAAGAAAGTCCCCGTTAGAAGCATTTTGCTTTGATGAGTCAGCCTGATCAGGTTCGCAATTGAAAGCACGGACAGCACCTACGAACAGGCATTCTGGTGGCATATCGAGCAGTGGGGGAGAAGAGATTTTCAACAGAAAATGGGAGACTTCTTCTGAGGATGAAATCCAAAGCATGCCAAAGGACTTTTGGAACAGGGCTCACCAGGTGACTGCGGATGTCTTCAGGGTTTGTACAATACTGCCCGTGGTGCTGGGCACGCGACTGCACCACCTTGTGCGGTGGACAGAAGTAGGCACTAACTGAGAAGAGCTTGAGTGAGGGCATCCTGAAATAATTGTCTTAGGGGAATCACAGCTAGATGTGCCTAACTCTCTCAAACAACCATCAAAGCATACTGGAGTGAGCAAACCATATGTAAATGATTTGTAAATGTACCTGTTGGAGACAGGTGAAATTGCTAATGGCAGGATTCATAGGCCTAGCTCTTTTCATTAAATGGATTTTAGTAGCATCAGTATTTGCTGTCAAAGTAAAATGTGGAGATCACCTTTGCCAGGCTCAGGGGATGTTTTGAAGGCCACGTGATCCAAACAAATTAAAATATAACTATAGTAAATTAACACACACACATGCTAAAGCAGATCCTAAAGACAGCAAAGAAAAGCTGACAGCTGTCACAGAAGTGATGATGTAAGATTTTTCACTTGAAAAACTCATTATGTTGAAAAATTACCCCTTCAGCAGAAAGAAGGGCCAGGTGTTGGACCACCTACTGGAAGATCTGTCCAGTTCTTCAATTCGTGCTGTTGTATGCTATTTTCTTGGCATATTTGAATTGTGTCCTCTGTCCTCTGGGCTTCCATAGTTGTTTTGCCTCAAATAATGTTGCCTACTCAATATGCCTCTTTTCTTTTGTTTTCTGCTGTGTCTTCATCATTTGTTCTTCCATGAGAAGCCTGAAATAAAAGTCCCTGCTTTTCAAAGACTGTTATTTTTTGTTTGAAATTGATAATGAGGAGTTTCACTAGATCAGGGCCTTAGATTGTAGGCTTCTGGCAAAGGGTGGGCAGTGGGACTACACCTGTAATTTAAAATAAACTCTCATTTTTTCCATCGTGTGGCACCAAGACCCATATCATTTACACATACATGGTATCACTTTACAGAAAACACATTGTGAACTAAACAGTGAAATACAGGGTTTTGTCATAAAAGAGCTGTAAAGGTACATGACTCTTAAGCAGAATGGTAGTTTATCCTCCTTTTTGTACCTGGAGCCTCCTGCCTATTGACATGCCCCACCTCTCCTCAGCCTGTGCCTGCACCTCTGTGTGCTCAGCCTGCTGCCATCGTGACCTGTTAATGAAGAGAAGGGCAGCGGTGGCCAGCTATCTTGGGCTTACCTAACTACGTTTGAGTACCTAAATGCTTCCCTAGCTCCAGCTCTGTTTTGAGGAGTTGCTTGTTATGAGCTACTCTTGCCACTATGAAAATATGCATCAGGATTCATGAAGGATATAAGCAGCTTTTTCAAGGACAGCAGCTTTCTGAACTATGACTGAGCATTGTAAGATCTTCAAGGTACTAAGGACATGGAAAATATACAAGGGTTGGGAGATGTCAGGATCCACGCCAGCTGTCCTAGAGGCCACTACAAGTTGGTAGGACAAATCATCAGAGCAGCTCAAAGGCAGTGTGCCGGCTGGCATGCTTGGAGGTTGAATTACTGACTTTCAAAGAAGTGGACCGTCATGGAGGAAAAACTGTCAAACAGCCTGACTAAGAAGAAGAGTATATTTTTCTGGGGGTAGTAGATTTATTTTTTGGGGGGGGGGGGGGCATCCAAAGATGTGACATTAGATGAAGAATTCAAATAAACTCAGAAAGAGAAGGGACGTAAGCAATATAAGATAATCCACACACAGTGTTTTTCCTCTGCCTGCAAACAAGCTGTGAAACTTAACTGCCACTTCAGCTGAGGGAATTAGGGCACTGCTGAAACTTTTATGTGAGTAAACATCACATTCAGGCAGTAGCTATCCTCTTGTGTTTAAACAGCACTCCGAATATGCTCGAGTGAGTGTTGCTTTCCCAAAGGCCGTGTCCACCAGTTTCCACTGGGAAGAGCTTATGGTTTAAAATGCGAAGGAAGACACAAAAGACTAAAAATGGGATGAGGGGAAAAAAATGCTGGGGCCAAAAATTGTCCTTTTGCTTATAAAAGTAGGATTTTAAGGTGTCAGAAGATTGCTTTACTATTTCTGCAACTTGCTGCCTGTGTATATGTTTCAGTTCCTACTGTAAAGAAGTCACCTGGAATGTGAGCAGAATGGCGCTTTTCCAGGGCTTTATAGGTAAGTCAGGCCGATGGCCGTGGCTCTCTGCCTTTGCAATGTGAGCTTCCTGAGGAAGTTTCACTTGATGCTCCTGCTTGCTTCATCCTGCGGTGAAACTGAACGCAGATCCTTTATTTCAGAGTGTGGAGAGAAGGACTGGAAGCAGCACAAAAATAGATGGAATACTTTATTATTCTCAGCACTGTCAGACGGATATTTTGAGCCAAACGAGTAAATGGGGCACCCAGCTTTGATGGATAACATAGAAGTTTGGCTATAGTTACTTTTGTTAAGGTACTGTGGAAGGATAACACAGAAAGCATACAAGATCACTCCAAAATCAGGACCTATTTCAAGAACATCTTAATTCTTCCTCCTATTATTTTTCTTTATGCTCTCATTAATGGTTCTTGCCTTACTGGCCACTCCTCTTTTCCACAACATGCTGATATTTCAATAATTCATTACTTCTAATTCTAAATTGTTAATGCATTTTAAAATTTAACTGAGATCTCTAATTCCTCAATACATTTTTTTTTGCTATTAGTGGTTTTAACAAAGCTCATCTTCTTTCAATTGCCAAAGAAAAAGTTGTGCTTTCAAGCATCCAACAACATGGAATGACTATGATTCCTTCACTGAGCGATACTGACCAAATGCTAAGAAAAAGAATTGTTTGATCAATTAAGCACCACTGTAATAACACACCTCTTCATAGCAAGGTGCTATGCAACCATTTATTCAGGCTACAACTAACCTTCCTTTCCCTCCTCTTTTTTCTTTTTAAGCAGAAGACAGAGAACATAAGTATTCCTGAGCAACAGTGACCTTAAATACCAGGTTTCTTATCTTGATTTTTTCTGATTTTTCGTAACTTGGTTTTTTTTCCAGATTGCATTTCCTTCCTGACTGCAAGCTCAAATGAGATTTACTCTATGTGGCTGCCATCTTGAAGAAATTAGATGTATCTTTCATCACCTCAAAAAGGTTATTGATCTATTTTGGGCTTTTTTTAAAAAATACATTTCAGAAGCACAGTACAAGGACATATTTGTCTAGAGAGCATGAGGAGAATGTTTAAAATGCATTAATATTTAAAAGATTATTTTTGCATTCTGATGTCATGCTTTTGAAATGATAGTCTCCACTACTGAAATGAAAGAGGTAAGTAGATCTCCGAACAACATAAAATCTGTAAATCATGTAAAATAATTATAAGTAACTACAGCACTGCATGTACCTCTACAACTGTTGTGAAACTAACACTTCCAAAATGAAACTGTAAAACTTACGAGAGGTTTTTGAAAAGACAGATCTGTGTGAAAAGCAGTTAGCCCTTGTTTCACTATATGTAACTATTCCTACAGGTCAAGCTAAGACTTCTGCAACAGTGAAGTTGTGAAGGAAATACATGAAACTCTTCCTGCAGTTCATGTTACAGCAGGCCGTTTTTTCCCATAAAGTCTACTTCGTCTAAATCCTACAACGTAAATTGGTAGCTACCTTCATGTTTAGCCCAACATACTCCATGGAGCAGCGAACCTTCCTATGACTAACCTATGAAGTGCTATTAATTCCACTAATTTAAGGGGATCATTGATGTTGTTAAGCCCAAGCCATAAGTAACCAGTGGTTCAGTTCTGTGTTTGTAGCATCTGATATGGTGCAATACTTTGTGCTTGATTTTGTATCCTGCTGTCAAGGTGATCCAGTATGGCTTTAGATTAATTTCATTTTTTTGCAATTGTAGAAACGCCTCCAAGACATGAATTCCATCTGTGGTTACAACAACCATGAAAAATAATACAGGATAGAAGTTGAATGGATTAAATTTCATGGATTAGGAGATGCACATGTAAAGAGTAGAGTAATCTCATTTCTAAATCAGCATTACCACTCAGGCAGTGAGTGACCCAGACTCAAGAAAACAGGTATGTCTGAAACTGGGAAAATTCAGCCTAAAATTCTTTGACCTCTCATTTGCTTGTTCAGAATGCTTTGAGTAAAATAAATATATTATTCCAGCCAATGTTGAGGCTTACATGTATGTCATTACCAATGCAATATTTATGACTTTTTTGTTGTTGATGAGAGAGACAGGTGACTATTAGTAATCTGGTATAAGACAGGTACCAATTTCAGAGTATCTTAGGCCAACAATGGAAAGTAGTGTTCTTTGTTTAAAATATTTCTGCAGGTAAAGATCTTATCTACGCTGGAGGAGGTTAGTCAGAAGTTGTATGCAGAAGATTAAAACAGAAGGGTCATTAGTTTGAATGAAAAGTTTACATAAACTTTTACAAGGTAGAAGCTGGCCTTCCTTGTCTGGAGGGACAGTTTTAACAACTTATACAGGTCATGAAAGAAAAACAAATGCCCAGTTCTTCAGGTGATCTTTTTTTTCTGGTAAACCCATAGAACACTTACGAAATTCTACCTAGAATGTTAGTGGTAATGGCTTCATAATTCAGATTTTTGGGGATAGATCTCAGGACGATCCAAATCATCAAACTGATCCAAACAATGACAGCCAAAAGAACATCAGAATCAAAACATAAACATTAGTCTTTATATAGAAACCACTTGTTATATGCAATGGGCAAACCCAAATCCTTGACTCTCCTCCTCCTTAAAGTTTTTTTTTACACTTTGAGAAGCACGTCTATTTAAAGATGCTTTCATGGAAATTTTGAACTAAAATATAGGTAGATAATAATTAGTTGTAGCACAACCATTGTTTAGTAGACAGACTGCTTTCTGATTTTATAAAAAACAAACAAACAAAACAAAACACATAAATTCTGCAGCAGACAATTTGACTGAGAAGAAGAAAATTCTGAGTGAATTACAGTAGACATGCCTTACCTTTGGGTCATGTATTCCAGAAAGCTCTTCATAGATCTTCTCTCCTACCATGACAGCAGCTAGGTTGGCTGTGTATGTGGACAAACAAAACAAACAGAAAATAGCCCAGAGATTCATTAAAAACCTTCCAGTCCAGCACTTGGGTGGTTTGATGGCAGCTGTTCTTCCAAACAAAATTGCATAACAGACATTCAGGGCTGAAGAGAAGGAGAAGACTTTGTTTCTATTCCTTCCTTTGGGAGTCATCCCAAAAGGACTTTTCCACTCATACAAGGTGAGGAAGACGGCTGTAATATGGAGAGCCACAAATATTCCCAGCCACATAGTCCAGTGAAGTGGCCACATAAAGGCTCCAATTGGAGCTGCTGTGTCTCTGGTCCTCACCAGGATGCCCAAGCTGGTTGAAAAGAAAGGGCTGGTGAAATCAATCACTTGGCTGCGGGCGGTGTTGATGCTAAATGATGTCACCGCCATGTGAGCTGTCCCAGCAAGAAGATCTCCCACCAGTCCAGTCCAGTGGCTGTTCTTCCAGGCACCATATTTTCCGTCACCAACAATGTACAAGTCAAAATCAAAGTTCATATCTTCAGCCAGCTTCTCCAGTAGGTCAATGCAGTAGCCATAGCAGCACTTCTTGAGCTCAATGGGCACGGTGTCATTCCCTCCTTGAAGGGTTTCAAACAGGTTGTCTAGCACGGTTGAATCATTGGTCATAGGATCCAGGCACAGCTGCCCTGCTGGGCAAAGACCTTCATCATCTACATCTCTTGTGAAGACGAATGGATGCTCAATCAAAGTTACCACTCTGAGGTGCAGCCGGGTAGGATGTTGCATGTGATTTTTATGTCTCTGGGCCTGTTCTGGCCATATCCCATAGTCCATGATTATCTTTCCGTCCTGCCAGCTCCCCAGACGAGTCCACATTGGGTTCCCAACAGGGTCGTGCTGCAGATTCCAGATAAAGAAGTTGTTTTCTGAGCTGACAATGGAAGAGCCTTTCACCTTTATGTGGCCACTAAGTCCTTCAAAGGTTGTGTTGGCTAAAAACCTGTTGGAGAGAGAAAACAGAGTAAGCAGAAACAGATCGCTGAAGCTGTATACTGCACAAGACATGATGGTTTTGAGAGTATAAAATTAAAGTAGGAGATCTAAATGAATGTTTACATCTGTCATACTTTTCCTATGGCATGATCAATAAGGCACTTACTTAATTTATGAATAAAAGACTTGTGAATATTCTCTCTTTTGTTTATCTTGTAAATAAAAACTCTTCAGGAAGGATACTCTTTTTACTCATTGGAAGAAGTGAGTGGGGGATTTTTTTTCTGTTAACTTTGCCTAATAAATAACATATAAGTTAATTCTAAGGTGAACTCAATAGACTCACAGCCTTTTTTTTTTAATAAAAACATGTATCAAAAATGGAGTATTAGTAATGATGTTTAAAATATCCTTCCAAGGAAAATTCTCTATGCTTAGTAGGATGTAGCTTATGTAAGAGGTGATACTGAAGAGCTGTCAACAACTCTGAAACACTCTGAAGTGAACAAATCCTGTTTTCAAAATGCAAATTTCGGCATTCACTGTTAGCCACCTTAGCATGAAGAAGTGGACTCAGTTAAAGACAGTTGCCCCAGAAGAGTCAGTTTTTACTATTAAAGAGGAAAAATATATTAATATGCCTACAAAACTATTTTTAAATTGAGCTGGTAAAGTTTCTAAGTGGTTGTCCTCATTTAAAGGGAAATTAAACTTGTGATAACTCACTTTACAGGATGCTAAAATGACATGGATAAAGGAGCATGGATCTGAGTGTGAAATAAGTGTTGTAAAGAGATTTTTTTTTTGTGGAAGCATATGGACTTGCTTAACTTAACTCTGCTAATAAAAGGTGCTACACGTTTTTGAGGGCTTTAGAGGTCCCCTACTAATACTGTATAAGCCTTAGTAGTGTGATTCCAACAAAAACGATTGAGTTTTATTGCAGCTAATATGGTGTAAGATAAAAAAAAACGAGCACATACTTCTCAGGAACAGGCATTCACGAAACAGACTATTTAGCTGTTGTAGTAAAATACAATATGTCACATTAGTCTTGGGAATTGGATAGAAGCAAGTATTGATATAGGCATAAAGACAATAACTGTCATTCTAGTTTCAATGGGCAAAACATAAACTGTAAGTACTCTTAATTGTTTGTCAATAGTTAGAGTGGAAAACAATAACCTTAAATTGATTTGGAACAGGTAGATGCACAATTTGTCTGGACTTCACCTTTTGTTTTATTATCTTTTGATGGGTTTTGGTGAATTATGAGCAGTTAAAACTCCTAACTTTATAGGTCTTGAAGACATATCAATTTATTATCCCCAGCAAAGGTCAAATTTATGAAACTAGAGATAATTTCTACTGTGGTTTTGTGAGTGACCTTTCTCTAAAATGGCTCCAGTTTGAGTGTGTTGTGTTGAAGAAAGACGATGCTGTCAGTATGGTCAAAATCAATTGATTTTCAAAATGTGTTTTTACCACTTAATCTAATACTAGCTAAATGATACTGCAACTTATTAATCAGTGGTGTTTGCTGTTGATTGACTAATCCTCTCCTCCCACTTTGTGTTTTATATATATTTAATTGTGTGTGTTGGCATGTGTTTGTGTATGCAAATGTAATCAAGGCAAAGTTTCTAGGAGGAAGGCAATCCTAGGAATTAAAGACAACCCATAAGCTTATCTGTTTTTCATCTGTCTCCTGAATTTTCAAAAAAAAAATAAAAGATTCTCCTTCTTCCCTAGGAACCTTGCTGGGTTTATACACTGAGATCATCACTACTATAAAAACAGTATAAGCAGTGAATGTGTAGATGTGTCTGTGTGTGAAATTTTGCAAGAAGTGGTAAGTGTTGAAAATAGTGTTTGCAATTCAGAAAATGCAAAATTAAAAGGGAACTGAATTCTCACATGGAATAAACCAGCAAATCTCTGATATGTAAAATCACTATTACAACATACCCTGGAATGCTACGGACCAGGCATCTTGAGAGTAGATGAAATTACAGAACAGTGCATTAGATTTATTTTCAGCAGATATAGAATGAGAACAGTGCAATTTATGCACTGTGTTCCCTGAGTTTTACTGTAGAAATAAGTGTGCCCATGAGAATGAATCAAACCCTCTGTACCTCTGGGGGCGGAACTGTGCTAGCAGCATTTACCTGAGAGATTTAGTAGCACTTAAATGTATGACTTTTCTGCCTTAGCAAAGTAGGAGCTTACTTTTACAGCTGATTTGCATTTTCTATATCTTTGGTAGTGACAGGAAGTTAGCCAAAATAAATGAGAGAAACCAAGTGAGAGACATTTTAACAATGCTTTGCTATATATGCAGGTGGTAATGGTTGCTAATCGTTTGCCTGTGCTATATGCAGCACTAGTAAAACTCGTAACAGAGGCTTCATGGAGAAGTCGCCTTCATCAACAACTTTCAGACACAGATAAAACAGATAAGAGAGCTTAACTACATGGTTTAGGCTATGAGTCTCCAGTGTGAACTCTTTGGGAGTTATAGTTGCTGAGTATCACAGACACACGGTCAATATCTGAACTTGTTCTTTTAAGCTGGCTTGTTTACAGATTTGTACAGAAGACCATGCGTACAAGTTTCAGAAGGTAAAGGAACAGATCCTCAGATCAGGCAACTTATTTAATTTCCTCCTGCTTATGTCAGTATTAGCGAGCTGGTGATCAGACCAATGGGACATGAAACTGCTATCAAAGCTTTGCAATTTAACTAATGACAATGAGATCAAACTGTGCTATTTGCTCTTTCCAGCTTTATTCCTGTTTTCAATGTGTGTTGTTGTAATAACGGCTTATTAGAGCTTTAGCAGCTCTGCCATATCCTGCCAGAGATATCTCTGTGGCACTTTTGAGGATGATTTAATTAAATGATTTCATTTTCTTTCAAGCTTGATGTCTTGGTTCTTCTCTCTCTTTCTGCACAGTTTACAAGAAGCAATAACCAGAATGAGCAGCCAGTCAAATAGCAAGTTGCTGATGCTACCAAGAAGCAGAGCTTCACAAAGCTATAAGACTAGATGACATTAATATTCTAATGCCTAGTTCTGGCAACAGGGACTTGAAGAGACCAGGGATCTGACCTCATTATAAGAGGAATTAATAATGATGGAGCATTACAATAGCCTAATCTTTAAATCTATTAAAAAAAAAGAAAAGAAGAAAGAAAAAGTAAAAAAAAAAAATACATTCTGTGTCATCGACATGGTCTTCCTGTTTATAGTTGTTATTCTGCTCTTGGGTGCCATAAGGTGGCATTTAAGTGTCTGCAGAGACAATGTATGAGTGCCATATTGGGATGAAAGCTCAGGTTGCAGATATGCCAGTTTGTGGGAGTGCTATTTCACTACACCATCACTTCCACCAGCCTCCCTCTCTGCAACGGTGATGGAAGCTGAAGGTCTGTTCCACTGTGCCTTCTCCACCCCCAGCACCTGGCCTTCCGCAGCCCACTGCAGCTACAAACATCCGAACATCCATATGTAAGTATCTGGGGCTACAAATAGAGGCAGATGAACTCAAAACAGAAATAGGACTAAATACTAAAGCTAAGTGTCCTCACCGAAGGTGAGCTGCTTGCCTGAAAACACCACTGAAATATTGACAAGATTGTTCGCTGCTCATCAGTGGTTCATGCCTCAGAAATCATTGCTACCGTAATGAATTAAATGTTAGGTTTCTAATTCAAATACACCGGTCCTGGCCATTAGGCAATTGTCCCACTCAAGTACTATAAAAGCAACTGCAGTGATTAAGGCCAACCTGTTATCCTGTCTTTAATAGTGCCTACAAGCACATGCCTAGGCAATAAAAAACAAAACAAAACAAAAAAACAGACCAGACATACCATGTTTCCTCTGAAGGCTATAATTGAGCTCCAAGGACTTCAAGAACCTGTCATGAGCTGTCCATGCAGCATTTTCCCTGGCATCTCTCTTCTACAGGAAACCACTAAACTTTTTATGTTTGCTGAATTTTTGGCAGAAATCTTTAAGATGTATTAAGACGTGTTTGTTTTGAACCTTGCTTATGTCACCTTTACATCATACTCTTGATTCTTTTACAATAAGAGGCAATGAAGAATATGTATCTATCTGCCTTCTTCATTTCAATAGTGATTTTGCAGAGCTGTATCTTTTCCCAGACTATTCAGGTCATTTCTCAGACTATTCCTATGGACAGAATTTGACATGTTTGACTTTTTTTTTTTTTGTTTGCTTTTAAAAGGGACCCTACATTGTTCTCCTTTGTTCAAAACCAGAATATTTGTGCGTACGAGTCCCCAGGCTGTTTTGGGTGTAAGTTCAGTATAGCAATGTGAAATGGTCTGCAGGAACAGCCTCAGCACAAGCTCAGAGATGACTCTCCTGCATCAGTAATAGTGAGACAGGTGTCCAGAAGCAGTTTAGTTTTGCCAGCTCTCGGCTTGCCGCAGTGCCCTCTGAGGGGGTCAAGGTTTCTTTGCCATGCAAGCCCATTAGCACAGTGGAACTACACAGCTCTTCCTACACTGTGATGGGGGGTTAGAGTGAGAGTTACTGTTCTTCGTGCGGTTTGTATTCCCTCAAGTATCTGAAAACCTCACCAAATTTGACACTGGCGCTGATTTGTTCCTACCATATACTTAGGAATATAAACATAAAATGCTACTGGAACTCAGACAGTTACCTATATTACGTTTCCTGTGCTAACTCTACTTCCACGTAACAGTATCTTAACATATACCTGATCTCATCTCTCTCTATAGCTAAGTTTATGTTTCATTATTAGAAGCAGAAAGAAATACTGAAATAAATGTAAGTTAGGGAGGAATAACAACATTATGGTCGAGTCATTTACTTGAGAATGGTGGGGGAGGGAGAAGAAAAATGAAGATTTGATATTATACTATAAATATTAGCTGCAAAAAAAAGGGAAAAACTTACTTTGATAAATATTGTCCTGAAGTAATATTCCTTTCATCTGTGTCCATGCAATTCATTGTGCTTGGAATAAGAGCTAGTTCTGGTTGAATCATGGTGGCTGTTGCTACAGCTCTTGCCACCAGCTCCATTGCATCCTGCACATAATGCTCAAAAACGGATTGCGTTGTCTTGCCGTGAGCGATGAGACCTAGCGGCAAACCTTCTGTCCTCAGCTCTTCCACGTTCTGTGAATCCCCAAGAATCCAATGAAGCTCTGGAGGCATCACACCAAACTTGGTGGTTATTTCAAAAATCTTCCGTGTTTTCTCCATGTCACATCCAAACATCACAATGGTAGATGTTGTGTCTTTGATGCTCTCCAGGTAAAGCTGTAAGTAGTTTAAAAGGTCGCTAGTTGAAGTGAGATTTGCTGTGATATTTATAATGGATCCCAGGTGGAACTTGGAGCTCTGTTGTGTGAGGAAGAGGAAATCTGTGATGTTCCACTCCTCCTGGCATAACATCAAGCTGAAGTTGTACCAGTTGTTCATTGCAAGGATTGAGAAAGTAACATCTGCATCAGAACTCAGTGAGTTTTCTAAGCTCATCTGCAGGTGCAGAGGATTCTGCAATTAAAAACATGGAAGATACACACTGGTTAGAAAGATACTGGACCCAAACCTTAATGACTTTGCTTCATTTTCATATGTCAGTCACATATTCCCTGACAAAGCTGCCGTCCAGGATTGATCAAGGGAACAACATAAGAAACAAGGAAATCCATATCCCCTAACCCAAGGACTTCAAGAGCAAGAGTTTCTTGACTTCAACAGCCACCCGAGAGCCTACTTTTGAGAATCTGCATTTATGTAAAATATTTGTGGTTTTGGTTTCTTTGGCAGTCTTGGGCAAAGATTTCCAAGTTTTTGTAGCATCATGCATGAAAAAGCATGCCTGCATTGTTCTGGTTCAGCCCTGGCATCTGTTTAAATTTAACAGATACTGCAAACTTCTTTCTTTGCCAAAAGATAAAAATAATAGAGCGGAACTCTCAGTTCTTTGTTATCTCCTGTTTTGGTACTTGGTGACTTTTTTTTACACAGGCACATGAATAAGTGAATTAAACAGATCACAGTCTACAATCCATGCACATTATGTACTGCCAAGAACACATGAGAAGATTGACTTTTTGGTAAAGGTCAGTTTTTTGAAAGCGTAAGAGGCTAAGATATGCACACTCCATGAATTGTTGGATGGAAAGTCCTTGGTGAATAATCATTCCATACTCACTTTTTGTGAGCAGTTCATGATATAACAGAACTTTACACCATTTCCAAAAAAAGGAGTAAGGATCAAAGGCTAATCAGTCTGTTCTCATAATTTTATTTGATTGGCACTTACATTTAAAACCTGTTTTTCATTCTTTTATACTGAATTATGTAAACTGTATTATGTATAAGACCAATTCAACCAGCAACCAAGTTGCTGCAAAATTCTGTTGTGTTGATTTTGTAGTATTTTAGTGCTCATTATCAACTCTAGTTTGTCTGGATTTTAGAAATGCCATTCTGAATTTGGAATAATACAATAATTTCTTGATTTGCATTAGTTTTGCTAAGATTAGAATCTGGACTTCAATGCAGATGTAAAGGGTGGAATGAGAAACACAGCGAAGGGCTGAATGCTATTTATAAATATCCAGCTTTCATTCTGTTAACTTGCAGTTCCATGAACTCATCCTGCGTCTTCCAGAGCAAATAATTTAAATTCTGATCCTACTACAGAGAACACTGTAATTGAAGATTACAGCTCCCAGCTCTTTTTGCTACCTGTTGTTTTAGTTACTTGTAGGTTTTTTAACACGGGCACATGAATAAGCTAATTAAATAGATCACTGTCCATGATAAATGCACATCATGTACTACTAATAAACAAGAGATTTGACTCTTTGACAAAGGACGAGTTACTGAATGCACAAGAGCCTAAGCTATGCAGACTCTGAATACTCTGCTGAAAAACGGTGCCTATTACTTAAAATACATCATTAATTTTGAAAACAAAAAAAAAAACAAAACAAACACAAGTATGTGTGATACCTGGGTTTGGGAAGCTAATTTAAACAAACGTGTACCCTCTATCTAAGTCAAGTTTTTGTTTTTTTCTTGTGAGAAAGTATATTTTATATATACAAATGATAGCACACAGCCTAGTCATACCAGTATTAGAAAAATCAAATGTCTTTAGTTTATCCAGAAATACAACATCCAAAGCACGGTAATATAATTATTGCAGCATAGGTGCAGATATAACATTTATTGGATGCAGAAAAATTACTATGATGTGCTGAGGAGCAATAGAATTTAGCAATAAGGACTGTGTCCACACTAATGAATAAAACAGACCCAAGGGAAGAAAAATAAATACATAAATACATAAATAAAATAAAATAAAATAAAATAAAATAAAATAAAATAAAATAAAATAAAATAAAACAAAACAAAACAAAATAAAAGTCTTCACTGTACTGCTTAGTTGTACCCTGGTGTGGTTCTGGCCCACATCATTTGGCTGTCTCTGATACATACCATACACTAGCAGTTTGGGCCCTAGGACATTTTGGGATCCTTCCCAGGAGACATTATGTATGAGACTGCATGGGAACTCACTTTTCATCCTACCCAGCCTTTAAAAGATGTGCCCTCGTGCTATAGCCAGAGCATATGCTCTATTTTACATGATGTAAAACCTCTCGTCTGGCCACACCACAGTATGACCAGTATAAAAACATATGTGTTGGATATGTGAAATACCCAAGTATCTGTTAATGTGGCCCGGTACAGTATTGAGGCATCACTTCCTAATTTAATAGAGATGCATTTGAGATAGATAGCCTGTTTTAGATTGAGATTGCTTATAGAAATGATTTATGATGCATTCCTGTCATCAGTTTTTAAAGACAACATAGCTGCATCTATGAAGGTCTCACCACAATTACGATCTGTTAATTAGCAAATTCCATATTACTTTTCTCTATTGTATTGGTAACAGATCATAGTCCAAAGGGAAATGATGGTGAACTTGTCCTCTGAATTTTCAGATGCAATAATATGCATAAAACTCAGTCAGCAGGGATTTGTATTCTGGCTGATTTTTTCCTCATCTCCAGCTTAACAAGCAGCCTCTCTGCAGATGCTGGGGAAGAACTGGCAGTTAATTTTGTTCTAGCAGTTAATGTTTGCTTGTACTGGGCATGAGGGTTGGGATACCTGACAGGCCAGGCAGTTTTACACCTTAACCAAGGAGACCAGGGTACTATTCATTAACTTTACTTTTTTATGTAAAAGAAGTAAAATCCTCAAGAAAATCATGTGGATTAGTAATAGTATTTGTAGAGGTTCTAATGCCTTTCTAATTTTCTACCAAAAAGCTTTATTTATCATTTGCATGACTTAGTTGAGCAAATGGGCCATGAAAAATGTACACAATACAAGTCACATTTCAGGATACAGTCTTTGACATTACAGTGTTCTTAATGCTATTATATATTTTTGTTGATTCATCATCCTTTAAAATGATAAACAATTACTGTTTTCTAATGAAGAACATCCAAAAATGCTTACTCAGTGATACAGTACCAATCACTGAGATTGCAGATTTTCATAACAAAGACTTTTGACATCTTAAATGATATTTTAGAAGTACATAACCATATGTATCATGAAACAGAAGATTTATGAGGTAATTTCAGTGTACTGAACTGTGCCCATCCATCCTTACTGAAGTTCTTAGGAAAAAAAATCACTATCAACGTGCTTTAGAAATTCTACAGTTTGACTATTTCTGTTAAATTGTCCCATTTAAAATTGGAGCACATATGGAAAGACAATTGGTTTGTTTAATTTTGGCTTTAATACGCTATTAAAGATGATAGAGTTTGCATAAGTTTTTCTTTAAATTATACAAACAAAATTAAAACTAATTTGAATAATGTTAATTGTGATCCACATTTAATAATGTACTTGCATTTATGGAGTCTGATTTAGCAAAATCATTTTATGCATCCATGAGAACTTGTTTTTTTATTGCATATCTTTTGTTTCTGTTTCATAAACCAGCCAAGAACAACTTCGATTTTAACTGAGCACAGAACAGGACTAGAATCTTTAATTTCTGACTAATGGCCTTTGGATCAGACGTCAACATTCTTTCCACTGACTTTCAGTGGGCTTTGAACCAAGCTACCCATGGAATATTAAACTTTATATGGTCTGTGTTGTTTCACTTCCCTTCATCAAAAGAGACAGTAATTACTTATTTACTTTTTGTATAACAAGAACAGTTTTACATTTTCATTGCCTGAGATACCTGAGATAACAGGCTCATTTAACAACTGAAACATGACTTGCATTTCATTAAACTCCTTTAGTATTTTTCAAGCCTGTGTTTCTGTAGTCTGTAGACCCACTCTTAGATGTTGTAAATCTCACGAACACAGTGAATGCCTGGAGCCAGACTGACTTACAACCCGAAGGATCTTACCATGTATCTCTTCAGTCAAATCTGTAATGCTAATTAGGCACAGTTACAGGGACATTTTATTTGACATTATTATAGCTTCATTAGCAGAGTTAAAAGCATATATGCAATTTTTTTTTTGTTAACTCTAACGGTAAGCACAGAAAATGTTATTATTCCCCTCTTGGGGCAGAGGCTATACTCAAATACATATTTACAATAGGAAAAAAAAGCAAAAGCATATTACATTGTTACTTCAGAATCAATTTCATCTAAGGGAAAAAATGCCTTCTGGCTTACAGAACAACTCTGAGGACTCAAGGTTTGCAAAGACTGACAGCAAATAAAATATCACTTTTGCAGGAGGTTCAGAAATTCAGAGTCTTTTTCTTTAATGGTTGAACTTACAAAGTGTAGATTTAAAACTCCACTCCCTAAATGACAGAGGTGGACCCACTCTTTTTCATTTAATTCCATAACGAGAGATGCTTTATTTTATTTTATTTTATTTTATTTTATTTTATTTTATTTTATTTTATTTTATTTTATTTTATTTATTTTTTGCAGGTGGAAGGGAGCATTAGCTGAACCTGCAAGACCTCAGAGACATGTCTGTACTGAAAGCTAATGGCTCCTGGCAAGGTTTCTGATGGAGATGTCCTGCCAGCTGCCCCATAGGATGTCAAGCTGCCCACTGCGTTGCTACTTAGTTGGTCTACAGGGCGCCTGGCAAAGCAGAGGGAAATTCTGAGTTTGGGAATATCACTTTGCATTTCCTGTAGGTGAACAGAGGTGAACTTTGGGACAGCCCTCCTTCCCTCCCTTCCTTCCTTTCCAGGCGCTGCAGAGCAAAGGCTGGTGCATGGACGCAGGACGAGTCCGTTCCTTCCCCTCTGCCCAACACAGAGCTGGGCCATGAGGTCAGGCTTCTCCTCGTCTCCCTGCTAGCCCCACCGACACCCAGGGAGGCTTGCCATGGCCTTCAGCCATCAGCAGGTTTGCCTTCTAGGCATTAATACATCCTCCATCCAGCAAAGCACTTAAGCTTCTATTTAAGCACCATCAGTATGATTAAAAATATCTGTAGTAAGTCTTTTCTGCTATTTAGCCAGCAGAAAAATGCTCTCTTTTGGTTCTCTGGGGAATAAAACACGCTAGCCCTAAGATGATTAGGCCATTTATCTTTTTAAACAAGCAAGACATTTCTCTTTCATTGGCCCAAGAAAGGAAGGATGTCTTAACTAACTATTCTGTTTCTTTTCTTACACAGCTTTTCCGTCTTTACAAATAGGAATACTTGACAAAGAGCATTAAATGGAGCAAGGTAGGTCTCAAAATTAAAGGCAATTATTTGCAGACAGTTTTCAGTCTTCTGAGAGGTAAAAGCTAATTTAAACTAGCTAAAGTTGATCTGATTTTTACAGCAAAAGAGGTTTGGCATTTCTCCAGGCAACTTCTATAGGCAGATCTTAACAAGGCACTTACTGTTGATTTTAAAAGAATAAAAATCCACAACAACTACAATAATTTAAAGCTTACTTAGTTTGTCTTGAAAATGATTTTTAAAAGATTGCTCTCTTTAGACCAGATAGCCTTGACTTGGGGTTGTTTCACATTTCAAATGATTGCATGCAAATGCTACAAATGAATCTGAATATGTAAAGCTTACTACAAGGTCAAAGAGACAGTACAAAAAGTGAACATTCAGCTGTTTTTGGAAAGTAGGACCCATTATTTATCTACATAACCACTTACAAATTATCATAAGTAAAATACTTCTTCAAAAACCTTGTGTTCTTTGCTCCAGAGGGAGAAAAGGAAATTATTTAAAGTTTATCAAAGTCAATTTCATGCAGATGCCAAGAGCCAAAATAGTTTTTCCCTACCTAAAGTTTATCTTTACAACTAAAAAGGCAGATAACTGTAAATAAAAATAGATGTGGGGGAGGTGCACTAATTCTCCATGGTAAGCTTTTCTCCATCCTTGAGATGGAAATGTAAAGCCCTAGAGAATCTCTTCTTCTCTGTGACAGGATTCATATGGGAGACAGTGGTCCTTGACTTTACTTTCAAGTGCAACACTATTGCAGATAACATAGACGGTGGGAGAGGAGATTTCTGTCTGCTTTTAAAGAATTTACAGGTTATGTGGGGAATCTGAATGATATTTTTTGTTCCTAACATGTCTATTGACACTTGGTAAATCATTATTTATTTCTTCCTTGTCAAAATGATTATATGGAAGATCCTTCCCTGCAGGGAAAGAGGATGTAACTAATGTCTGCAAAGCCCTTGAAAATGTTTGGATAAAAGATGCCAGGAAACAAGGTCTGTGAACATTTCTTGCAGTGGACAATTCACTACTGAACAGTATTTTCTTGAATTTCCAAACATTACGGCATCAGCGTCTCTCAAGCAGGCACGCATGAGCCATCAAGAATGAGCTCTTTGCTAGCTCTGCCCCAGGGTTGCTTTATCATGACATTTCCTGGTAACGTATTTTGTGATGTCTGCTTTCATATGGACTGTTATGTTATCATGCACTTTGGGACTGCTAAGTTACATTTCTGCTGCTTTACTCCTGGACATCTTTATGTCTGAGGTCTGGTAGAGGAAGGCCCTGCTGTGGTAATGTGGTCTGACAACATATCAATGGCATTATTTAACCTGTAGTTTATCTGTGGTTTATGTGGTTACTGGAGCACTTGTGTGCACATGCATATGTACATGTCATCCGGTGGATTATTATTTTTATAAAGTGATTATTAATCCATATAAAAGATATATGCTCCACTAATTAAATGTTATTTGGATTATTAGGAAACCACTGCTTCCAGGCTACCAGATAAAAAGAACAGGATTATATCAAGAATGTCCAAAAGTGGAATCACAAAATGATACTGGAAGCTCTGAAATAGGAAGCACAGGATGACACCGGACTTGGCAGAGCTAAAGATCCATTACTGGTCACTAAGAGAATGCAAACTGGGAAATGGCTAAAAACAGTTTTAGGGATAAAAAAAATAGAAAAAACAAGCATTCAATATGTGTAATTTGTAATACATACTGCAATTTTGGACAAAAAGCTGAATTGTTAATAAATTTGGAGCAAGAAATTAAGCAGAGTTAATAAACATAAAAATATCCAGAAGCAAAGCTAGAGGAGAAAGTAATTCTCAGCATCAACATTATACTCCTTGTCAGAGAACTTAGGGCACAGATGTCTTGTCGTCACAACCGCATTCCACCTCATTTGCTCTGTCTCCATAAAGAAGATTTGTGATGTTGACATTAGGACACAGAGGAACATGGAAGGAAGAGCACAACTTTCCTGAGAAACGTAACAGACACTAGAAGCCCGTGTATAACAATGTTAAGTGTATAGTTATTGAAAACGAGCTTTAATATTTGGAAAACTTACCTATAGCATTATTATCATTGCAAAGGGACCAATAATAAATCTTTGATTAGACTGTGAAACTTTAATTAGGTTAACAATGCATTTTTGGCTTTGCATATAAGATGATTTTCAATAGCTCACATAAATTAGACATGCTGATTGTCTGCTGCCTTGTTCTAGCGGACTACCTGTTAAAAATACCTAGCAGAGGATGAGGCAACCAAGGGTGCAGTTTACAACAAGTACTGTCAGGCATAGTTCCACACCATGGTTCTTGGCAAGTCACCCCTGCTGGGCTCCTCAGCTGAAAACCCTTTTACAATGGTTTTCCCTCCTTCCCCTGTTATAGCAACTCTTACCTTCTCCTTAGCAAGATGGATTATCTTGCAATAAATCACTGAAAAATGCTATTTTCTCATGAGCACAATAGGTTATGGCCTGGCTTCTCAGGCATGAAAAACGTTAAAATACATATATATATATACAGTATATATGTATATATATAAAGTGTAGAATTTAAGAGTGTGCAGAGAAGACAGATTCAGAAGACAGAGGTAAAAAGAATCGTATCCTGTTTCATGAAAACTGATACTATCCATGCTCAAGTGTGTACTCACAGAGCGCTGAAGCCAATTAGATTTCTATGACCATCAATATTTGCAGCAAGGAATAAAATAAAGGGCATCTTTTTCACTCGCCAGTCCACCAGCAGCCTAGCTCCAAAGCTGTCTTCATCTCCCTCTGTGACTTTGCACTCCCTGTACTCTCCGCAGCAGGCCCCCTCTCCAAGTCTCATTATATTTACAAATGACTATGTACCTACCAAGAGGCAATGCAATCCTACCCTGTCTTCACGGCTCAGCAGACTGAAACTAGGTCACTCGATCTGGAGGCAGATGGGAAGGAGGTGGCAACTCAACAAAAAAATATTGTTTCCTATTCACGATGAGCCAAATCCATAAAGATATTCAGCATCATAACAGCACCTCCGGGCCATGACAGCTTGGGTTGCTGTGGCATTTCTTGGCAGATATCACTGGAGTCTGGGTGCTGCTCCTCAAACACAGTGACCAGTGATCCAATCAGCCTCCATGTCTGTAAATGATGCTGCGTGTTGGGGCTGTGCTGTACACAGTTAAGTGCAGAGGTGCCTGCACACCAGCAGTCTGTTAAGCGATAACTGTGCATGGGAAAATGCAGTGGGAGGAATGAATTCTAATTTGAGCTCCTCAACAAAATCCCACCAGCCCATCACTACATCCTTTCCTTCCAGGCCTTGCTGGGGCAAGTTCCACAGAATTAAATCTATCTACAGGTGCATAATGATTTTTCATATGAAAGAAAGCTACGAATTAAGCCCGCAAAAGCAGGCAGATCTCTTAACTCTATTAAATGAGGCCAGGCTACATGAAGTTAGTAGTTCATCTTTTTGAAGCTAGACACTTAAATCATGACTCTGAGGTGAATTCTCCATGTACCTACTTGGCTTAAAACCAGGCGTAGCACTTAAAAATCTTCACTTGAGGTTTCTCATTTAATACACTAAGAATTCAATTAGAAATCCAGGAAAATTAGAAAGAACAGTTAAAATTGGCTCTTGTGTATGCAGGGGACGGGAGGTAAAGGAATGATAATATATCTAACGTCTCTTTTGAAGACAAATACAGGTGGTGGCTATTTTTAATGGATGGTGCAGCAAGGGTCCTGGTGGAGCCCATTAGGTGGCAGCCGCTGCCCGCCTCAGACCGGCGCCTCTCCCTTGCGGTGCTCCCTGCAACCGCATCCGCGCTCCGCCGGAGCGGGACTGCTGCGCCAGCACCAGCGGCCTCCTCGGCAGCGGGGAACAAACAAAAAATACCCTCCCTGCCCCAAAATACAAAGCAAAACCAAACCAAACCCTTGGAGACATGATGCTTCTCCGCTCCTAGCACTCCTGTTCACCATTCTTCCAAAGAAGGCAGAGATTTGAGTAATGTTCACTTTAAGGTTTTAACCACTGCTTCCTTATTTTTCCTTCCTGACCCTGAATTAATTTCCCGTTTTAAATATCAAAAAAAGCAACCATTCAAGGCAGAACTTTTTTGTAGCGTTAGCAAATTTATTCCCCAGGGCATCTAAAATACAAAATAGGGCATAATGCTGTAATCAGAAGATGCCTACTCCCTCCAAAGAGCAGAAGCATATGGATTTCCAATAAAACATGCAGTAACTAGCCACAAAAGTATGTGACTGACTGCACAGGGCTTGTTACGTAGCACACAAGGAGAAGAGGCAGCGTCTGGATGTTAAATGCAGGATTTGGGTGATCCAATGTCACATCACTCTCTCATACAGCTCTTCCTTGGTGAATAACCTTCTGTAATTGCTGTCTTAACGCAAAATGGGGAGAACCCCTGCTGAAAAGCGGTGTACAAGGGAGCACAGTGAAGAAAGAGTAAAAGGTGTACAGATAACTGTGGTAGCAGATCTAGTTTTCTCACTCCTTTGTGAGATGGCTTTCTGCCCTCAAACTCTTAAAGCTTCAAGTAAGATAAATATTTCACATCCTTTTGCACAGGGACAGATAAAAGATTTTGACAGAAACCAAGACTTTCACAGAAAGAGAACCTAGGGCTTGAAATTCCCATTTCACTACTAGACACAGTTGCCTCACTACATAAAAGAACGTATGAAGTAACAATCAGGCATTTTACAGGTTATTGCTAAAATAATGTGGATATTTGTGCACTGCAGTACACTGTGGTATGTACAGGATGCCAGACGCTCCTTCCTGATAGGGTTAACTGATTCCTTGTTTCTTGCTTCATCAAGACTTGATGCCTGCAAGCAATAGAGTGCTGTGATTTCCTTATAAGTTTTCAGTGGGTAAGGGACTTAATAATTATGTTTTGTACCCCAGTAGAGTCTTGGGTAGGCAGTCATGAAACCAGACCTCATTGTAATAGATACTACACAGAATAAAAACATGCAAAGAGGTTACACTGAATAATATGCCTAGAAGTAGGAAACATACACCAAAACACATTCCATGACTGTTTTGGTCGCAGTCCACAGCTTTGATTTACAATGTCTAAGACCATCTGAGTAAATACTTATAGCTTCCTGCTGTGACTCAATCTTCGTTTCTCATCTGAATGCTCAAAAGCAGCATCAGCCCTCTTTTGCGCATAAATATCTGAATGGATTACAGCTTTCAAGTTTTCTTTCACCTGACATTTGGTGGTCATTCAGATCAATGATCAAGTGATTGCATGGGGTTTGTAAATCACTGCAAATATGAATGATATTTAGATATCCCCCCTTGAACCTGCCACCAAGTTTGGATGCAGTGAAGCAACGGTAGCTGATTTCCTCTGAGAATCTAAGCTTTAAGTGCTGCATCCATCCATAAATACGTCGTGTGTGACAGTGGGCATAGGCTGAAGGCAAGTATGTGACAGTGCACTCCAGGGAAGGCAGAATCCCATGCTTGATGGCACCACGTGGCTCCACTGCTCTCTGACATGATCACTTGCCAGCAGCTAGCGCTAATCACAAGGCACTGGCACAAGCCAAATAAATGCAACTCTCCTTTCCCCCAGCCCTGCCTGTAACAAGTACAGTCAGTTCCAATATTAAAACGTCAGGGGAAGCCCACCAGCTTTTGCCTGCAGGTGCCTTTTCTGCACCATATGGACAAGTCGCCGCTGGGGCCATAGGGACGGACACGCAGTGAGCAGTCCGGCTGCGCGCTTTTCCAGCCCTAAAGCTGTCTCTGAGCCATCCCACGGCCTCCCCATGGTTGTGCAGCCCAGCTCAGCTCCGGACGTGGGGATATGCAGCCTCGGAGGAAGCTCAGCAGCAGAGCTGATGCTGTAGCACTTGCTAAGGCTGGAGATCAGCGTAAAGCACCGCGCTCAGCAGGAGGCTTTCCTGGGGAATCAGCCACACATACAAGGGGAAAAACGAATGAATGAGAGGACGATGGGGAAAAAATGACTACAGTTCCTGGCGTGATCCCCATGTTGGAATCCGGAAAGCGAGCGGGTAGGATAGTTTAGGCTCATTTTTTTCGCAGTAAGTTACTTAAGTGGCTCTGTAAAATGTGTGGAGCTCTGTAGGTGTATATCTGGGTATTCAGGCAAAAACGCATGCTTCCTCCCCTATGCTGGGGAGTACAACTCATGTTTGGGGAGGTGTCATTGACTTAACAGGGCCTGCCGGTCAAGAAGGGGAAATTCTGTCCAGTTCACTGTAGGTTTCCGAGCTGGTACTGGTGAGTGGCAGAAGCTTGCTGGAGCCCACCTCAGTATAACCCTCGTAAAATTATGCACTCCTGCTCCAGACTGTGTAAGATTTGCACAGCTCTGTAAGAGCTGAAGACCATCACTCTAATTGCAAAGCACCACTTAAAGTATATTGAAAGTATTTAGTTTATCTTTTAAGAGCTTTGTGCTTTAGAATCTGGTAGGGCTGCACATCTCAGAGAATATAAAAATCTCAATTACTCTCTACCGTGTAAACTTCGCCAGAGATGAATTTCCTACCGACATTACTGACATATTTTCTTCCTTCCAGCTCAGCTTTCTATTCCAGTCCATTTGAAGACTTACATCATTCCTATGCTTATTTTAGGTCAGTTCTTTAGCAACAACATCAACAGATTTGTGATGAAGAGGCTTAAGAGCAGGTCTTAATGCTAACCAACCCTACAAGTGTTTTGAAACACTCCAGCAGTGAGACCGAAATATGAGAACGTAGCCTGGGTGCAGCTGGGGCAAATTGGTATCTTGATTTGCATACCTGCAAATCTGAAAACATCAGGCATATTCGTGCAACTGTCTGCTTTTCCTCTGCACTTCATGGTTTATAAACTCTTAATGCAAAGCAGCTGTAACTCATTTTGAGCTGTATCTCGTTCATCTGAGCTATGAATCTCTGGCATCACAGTCTTATTAACTAAGAGTACAAAGTACTGTAATACTACTAATACTGTAGTCTTGCAGAAATAATGTCTTTTATGAATTTAACAAACAATCCAGAATTGATGAATTTAATGATATGGGAATCAAATGCAAAATACCCCGAGTTAGGTATTTACTAAATTGCTTCGGCACATAGTTGTCAGCACGTGGACTGTTTGCAAACAGCTAGCACAAACTGCTTGGTGTTAATCATTTGTTCTGTGACATACTCAGAAAGGCACCACTTCTGCTTCTCGAGTGGGTGACCGTCTCTTCCTACCGGAGAGCGTAAGAACTTGTGAAAATGAAATGCACCCTGGGATTTTAACATGGGTAAGCAGTCATGGTAAAATATGGAAGTGTCATGTCTCACTAATGACTCCCAGCAAGACGTGTGTGTCGATCTCCATGCCAAAACCCCGTGATGGCTCTGTGGAGTCTGGTGAGCCAAGCCTGGGGACTCGGGCTATTTTGGACTCAGTGATTCTTTTTAACTATCTGAACAACGGGGAATTTTGTAGCAGAGGATCTAATTCTTCCAGACAACCTGAAAGGAAGGGATGACAGAGCACCATTCTTATGAGTTTGACAAGAACATATGATCAGAGCTACTGCTTCTCTCTGCAGGAAATGATAGTATCATTTCCTTCAGGGAGAGAAAACCTGTAATAAAAGCCACAAAAACAGTACACTCCCTAAGGAAACAGGAATGCACTTTTTTTCTTGCTCCACTTCAGTTTTATTTCTCTTTTAACACATGACGCTGTCACTTGAACGTAAGGATTGGTCCGTTTTCCAAAATATGGGATACATCTTAGGAAAAGCTGTAAGGTCTGAATTCTGTTATACCACTGTTTTGATATTTTGCATTAATAAGGCGGGTTCACTGTCCCTTCTGCCTGAGCGTAGGAAGTGAAAATCATATCCATTATGAGTAAATAGAAACGAAGCAGGCAGCTGCGAGGGAAAAAAAAAAAAATGCAGAGATGATTATGGAGAGTGGGATCTTCCGTGAAAAGCTTTTTTAAAAAATATTATTTTTCCCCTGAAATGAAAGAAAAGTAACAGTGTTTGTCTGAAGACCATTCTTAAACTGACTGAAGATTTTGTACTCATTTAAAGATTTGAGCACAAGCCAGTTTTTAAAAGCAATTGCAGGGGAGAGGGATTGGACAAAGAGGTGTAAAAGCTGCTGGAGAAAACCCTTTGACATTCATGGTGAAGGAAAGGGGAACTATCCCACCAGGAGGGCAGCGTTCCCTCTCCTTTCCTTGCTGTTGTTTTTGCTGACTTCTGTGGGAGTTCCATCCACCATTTTTGAAGTCCCAAATGAATAGAGTTGCCTTTCAAAACCACCGGCCTTGGCCCATTACTCCCCTTTACTCCTCTTAGGAGAGCACTGCGCAGCTCCACGCATTTATCCTGCTCCAGGTAGCAAGTGAGATGTAGTTTCCCCCGCTGAGCTGGCTCAGTGCTTTCACAGAGGCAGCCAATTAGTTGTCGCTAATTTAGTCAGTCTTGGACAACTTTTAAGCTTAGAGAGAAACTTCTACCAAAGCATGGAAAAGAACCTGGACTCCAATGTTCCTTGGGTGGCGAACCAACATCTACTTCAGTCTTTAGTCATTTTTATTTTCCTATTAATTTTTAAGCCTCAGCTGGAGAAGACAGAATTTCCCTTTTGAATCCTCACAAGGTTCAATGGGCAGTCTGAAATTTCATTTATCCACTTCTTATTGACAATAATAAGCCATTCCTTTGCTAAATCCCAGATAATACTGCAGTAATTCTTTATAGCTCTCATAAGACATGCATTTGCTCTCATAATAAAAGCTCTCACTAAGAGAGGAATTGTCCAAATTATACTTGATCTTACTCAACGGATAGTTTCCTATACGTTTTTTAAGTGGAGGCAACTCGCTGGTGAAAATAAGGAAGAGGCAATTTTCTAGGCAAAATTAAAGTTGACAGACTTGTTAAGATTACCTGTGAGTATATAATATCACAGCTACAAGCCATGGATCCTGTTGGACTACTTCCTCATCCTATAAAGGGGCACCCTATGCTTAAAAGTATATGAAGTCTGAATGTATTTATTTTTTACTTTTTAATAATGCCAAATACTTAGGTGAATGAAGTACAAAAACAATTCAGCTGTTCACCTACTCTTCAAGACTTGCTTTCCATGAACATTTGGGTAATCAAATTATAGGATAAACATTTACAGAAAATGATCAGCAAAACCGAACACTGCAGTATTTGTAAGTTCCAGCTTGTATGTGTGTCTGAAATTCTTATGTTAGGGTAATTAAAAGGAAAAAAAAAGTATTATCTTAGCCAGGCAACCAAGACCACCTCTCAAACTGGTTTCTATTTAAAGCAGTGAAGTAAAAGGCAGCACGTCCATAAACCTTGAGAAGGTTCTGGCATGCAGGCATGACTAAAACTTACATTCTTTGTGCTTATTCAAAATATTTTTAGATGCTTTTCAGATAGGAATATGTCTGTAATTATCAGATGTACCATTCACTATGAATTCTCAATTCATTTCTCCTTAACATACACTTCTAGGGAGGAGTACAAAAGTAATAGGATCTGGGCAATTGCCTCCCATTTTCTGCCAAGCAAGTTATTTTTCCTATGCTAATCATGTGTCCCTGCATCCCACCACAGGTCTCAGTTTTCAATTTACGCTTTTGCTGTGAATCTGTATGGGTTGTGAATGCCCAAAGAGGACATCACTAAAACAGCAAACTTTCACATAACTATGTTACATATTTATATGCACTGTGGAAATGGTGGGAAGACATGAAATTCTGTTTCACTGGAATCTAGTAGGCTGAGCTATTTATAAATAAGTGTCTTATTTTTGGTGCTCTTCAGAAAATGTGATGAACAGTGAGTGATGAGCAATTTATGTTGCTGATCATCTGTATCACAATGGAGCCGTAAGGTCTTTTTCTGGAGTCAAGACGCTATTAATTTAGGATCTGTACAATCCTACAGTGGAAAACAAGACCTCAGAACAAAGAGCAATGGGCTAGTTAAAGAAAGGATGAAATGAGCATGCTGAACTGAAAAATGGAATAGTAGAGGAGAAAATGATGTGGTCTAAAGAAAGAGAATAAATTTTGAAGCCTGTTGAGGATTTTGGGCATTAATATTGAAAACAGGTCACTCATCCACCTCTCTCTCTCAAAATAAGTCCTCCGTAAGAAAGAATCCTTTCATGAGTATTCTGTATTGGAGGATTTACTATTTATAAAAAGAAAGATAACATTAAGCACAACAAGGCATAATGCATGTGTAATACAAACTTTTAGAAGGATTACATAACCTAAAGAGCGCTTATAGATATACCTGAACAAAAAAAAAGGGGTGTTGATTAGGAAGTATTTAAGTAGCCAGTACTAAGTATTTACTTAGTGCATTCAAGTGTACAAAATAAAAGATCATCAGGATGAGTGGATAAATGATGGTTTTGGCTTCCCTGTAAAGACTGCTGATGTAAGATTCTTAATCAGAGGTCACAAGATCTTGTGACCTGTGATTACCAGCGCACCCAGTGTGTTTCTACACTGCTATATTTTTATATAAACTTCTAAAAAATGTGATTACTTAATAGCTATGTTTTTCTCCTAGAATATCTGAGAAACAAAAATGACTGCCATATTTTATCATCTTCTCCTTATTCTTCATGCTGAAAAACATAGCTGATTGAGCAGAGTGTGTCAGCTACACTATTTAGACATTTTTATTCACATCCTTTGCAAGTGTGGAAGCCAGGGAAAAGGGAACACTGCTCCCTCCTACCAACCTTTTCCTAAGTTTTAGACGCAAGCAGCATATAAGATCTGCTGATCTTCTCAGTTTAGCATCCCTTGTCGCATGATCACCAACACCAAACTACACCAAGAGAAGTGCACACAGCTCTGCAATAGGGGCAATTTTATTGATGTCCTTGGCATGAGCTGCCCCTCCGTGTAGCTGGAAGGTGGCTCATAACTGCAAAAGGACATCTGCCTGCCATGCTGAGCAGAGTGGCTCATTTTTCCAAGGGAACTGGCAGTGTCCTGGGACTCGCATGACGTTAAGGTCCCTCTAGCACAGGTCTTGGGTCAAGACAATGCCATGCACGCAGGATGTATGGATGCTCGTGATGATCGTGAAATGGATCGTGAAATCGTAAAAAAAAGAGATGAGAATTGAGTACAAAGAGTTGTTGATTTTGTTCTCTGGAAGTAAAAATAAGCTCTCTTGGAAATGGCAAGTGTAATGACATTGGAAGCTTTCATGTCCCAAAGCTTAAAACAGAAAAAAAAAAAAAATCTTTTTGCTTTAACTACTTACATCTGTTTCCCTCAAGTCAATTATTGGGTATATATTTGTCCCTTAAGAGTATTATAGTGTTCAGCTATCACATGAAATTTGAACTGAGGAAATCCAAATACATAACTTTGATTCTTCTTATTGACTTCTTATGTAGAAGCAAAATTAAATTTATGGTATTAATGTGTTGAGAAAAGTTAAGTTATAGCTCAAACAGTTCCCATATTCTGTCTAAAGAGGGCAGCTATTACCTCCTGATAAAGTTTAAATCTATTTCTTCCTGTATTCTACTGTTTATTGAGCACAGTAAATTTTTAAAAACGAACGTGCTCCTACTGAGAGCTGCTTAACCGATACATATGAGTGAGCCTTACAAGCTGAGAAGGTGATAAATAATTATGCTTTCATCTAAAATAGCACCTGAAAATTATCAAACTCTGAACTCATAATACTGACTTTTCATCGGATTTGCAAAAAAAAAAAAAAAAAAGAGTTCTTTTTAAGCTGGTTTGAATAAGTAGGCTATTAAGATGAGAGTAATGTAACTGCTTTATCAGTAGCATCACTGAGAGAGCCTGGTGCATACTACAGCTGTTCTTGCTGGATATTAATTGCCATGTCTAATAGATTTTCCTTGCAACAAAATCAAAATTTCATTTTTTAAAATCCCAGCTTGCACTTGAAAATCTCTCTTAAGTTAGAAAACCTTGTAAAATGTCTTACAAACAGCATGGGCAAAGATTTTCATAGTCTTAAAAAAGCTGAAAGTGGAATAGTATGTCTTTAGGGAAATATGAAGTGTTTAAAATATGCCTGTGCAGCATATTCATAGATTTTTATAACGCATTTCAAATACTTTCCACATTGTAAAATAAGCTTTGGAAACCACCATCAGGGATGAAATTTGGTGAGGAAAAAGTAATGAAAATACTGTAGCAAGAAACTAAAAATGGTGCCTGCTTCTAAATTTCTTCACATTCAATTTCTCCTATATAATAAGAACTGTCAAACGACAGAGTATCTTCCCTGTTTACTGTGCTTTCGCAGCAGTTGAGGGTGCACCTGTGTTGGTTTTCACTCTTCTTTTATGCCTCTCCTTCTCCACCTCCCCATTTGCTGCCAGTACCCAGGTGACTGAAAACTTTCAGGTATAAATTAATTGATCAGCATGATGCAGATCAGACCTGTGTATTCCCATGCCACAGGGATGCCTTCCCACTCCTGAGGGCTCTCGCAGCCCACTGCTCCCAAAGGGCTTTGATCCGTCCCAAGAGGACCCAGAGCAGCAGAGCTCTGGGGGTGCATCTCTAAAGTCCAGCATCACCTTCCCACTATCAACAGAAAAGGTACTTAATAGACATAGGAATTTCCATATAGTACTGCACCGACTCTCTGCATCTCCCAGCAGCAGTATGCGAATACAGGTAGCTCATGGATGCCTGTGCTGAAGGACTCAGTGGGGAAAGGACATAATTAATTTCAAGACAGGGGTGAAACATTAAGTCTGACTGGGGTGAGGTTTTGCAAATCTCTCTACACCTGAAACCAGGTCCCAAGTGGCATAAACATTTCGTCCCACTACCCTATCTAGATGGCACACAACACATATTGTGGTTTATCGCTGTTTGTGATATGCCACCTTGATAAGTCCCTTCTTGATTTAGGGATTTGTGTGTGTGGTTGCCAATAATTGCCACAAATAATATTAGTTACTTCATGTGACAGCTGTAAAACACTTGAGGCCAGATTGTGGACCTCTTAGTCACACTGCTGAAAAGTCCCTTGCACAAATGGCTTTGCTCGCGTGTGACTCTCTTAATAAATGAATCATCTATCTTTGCTGCCTACTCAAGCTTAAATCTTCCTCCAGAATCTGCTGTAACTTCCACCATCTGCACATCCTCTCCTCATTGTGGTGAGAACCAATTTGGCTGATCGGTGGGATAATTGGGAAAGTGGATAGACTTTCAGTGCCAAATAAGAAGCAAAGACTTGGCACTGATGACTAAAAACTTCAGTCCAAAATTCCCCATGCCTGAGCTTGCTCACAGCCTTCCTGTTTATCAGGAAATCACTTTTGGGTACCTCTTGGTCTGATATTGGCAGTGCCCAAACTGACTAGGCCCATCTCCAAGCACTCTTGAAACCCTGGAGCAGATGATGAACCCCAGGTTTGCACAGTGCCCCGGACTGACTGGCCTCTGCCCAGGTCTCATGCCCAGTAACAAGGGGGAAAAAAAACCCTTTCACTAATTGTGACCATCCAAACCCATATTCTCTGCCAGAGGGTCTCCCTACAGCAGGGTAAGTTCCCATCCAGCGTTACCTAACCCCTTTCACTGCTTCCAAGGTGTTGGCTTAGCAGTCCCCTGCAAAGCTTTCACTATTCTTTTGGAAAGCGTCACACTTTGGAGATGTGTGGAGATCCTTAGCCAGAGATCAAGATGCACCTACTAATGCAACCTGGACTGTGCTTGGGCAAACTGCTTCACTCTGTGCTGGTGATCCCAGCTGCTTGTAAAATGCCGTCATGTAAAATTCAGGTCTCGTTTTTACACTTCCAGAGTGACAGAGTAAGGGACAGAGAAGGGCACTTCTTCCTTTCTTTCTCTGTTTCATTTATTTTCTCATTCTCTCTCCCTGGGTCACTTACACTCAGGTCTGTTTGTTAGTTTTCCCACTTCTTTTTCTCATGTTCTTCCTTCACTTTGGTCCATATTTTAGCTATTCACAGTAAACTCTGCAATATACAACAATTCACATTGCAGTAAGATTTAGAAGACTCCTTTGTTAAGCAGAACTGTAAAGATGATCCTTCCCTCTTTAAAAGCCTTTCAATCAGACCTACTTCCTTTTTTGAATGATAGATCTGGAATAATAAAACATAACAAAAAAAAGAGCTTCTTCTGCTAATCACAGGGAATACAAAAATTCTAGCAATGCAATGCCCAGATTTTTTTTTCAAACTCAAAAAATCACATGGAAAGAACATAGCACAACAGTTAAACATTTTATTTGATGACTTAAAACTATAGCTAAAACCAACGTAGTCTAAACTTCTCATGTTATGAGTATTCATTATTTAATTCTTCTAAATAATAAATAACTCATTAAACATACCCTAGATAAGAATTTCTGTAAGTGGTCTTTAAACTGAATTTTGAGTATGACAAGATCCTTGTCTGTTTGCCAATTTCTACAACTCTGCTTGCCCAGACAAACTTTATATGTTGGTAGGAAGAGATTACATGGTCAGACTTCTGTGGATTCCTGGGGACAGCTACACTGCCCACCCCAATTTACATTTGTAGATTTTTTTTTTTTGTAAATACTAGAATAGTATTCTTTCAAATGCATTTCTTTTCTGTATTCATGTAATAGCTGCAAGCAAATTGTTTTGGCACTGTTAAGTATTCTTTGGTGTTTTTTTCTGATAATGGCTTTCCTTTAAAAAAGTAATAAACGATTTAAAATGATTAAATTGTAATAAAAGATGTCATAGTTTAAGCACTCATTGTTAAAAAGAAAATGCTGATTATTTAAGATTTCTTTTAGACTAGGGAAAAAGTGAAGCTTTATTTTGTGAGTATCTGTAATAGAAAAAAATACAAAAGAAAGAGTCATGTAAGGGATCACAGCCAATGTTAGCCTCTTCTGCATAATAGAAGTAGTACAAGATTAGGAATGAGAAGATCTTGTCACTAGGTAGCTCGGATATTTGTTCAAATTCTGTAAGGGTATTATAAGTGGAGGAGAGGAATGGGAATAACAGACAAACATATTACAGACTACGAAGTAAATATCTATGTTTCAGGTATTTTTTTTTGGTATCAATTCAATATGTACAGTCCTTTATTTTATGTTGTACATATCTACTTGTGCAATCTAAAAACAGAGACCTGCCCCCTTCCCAATTTTAATTTTACAAAGATTTTAAAATTGAATTAATACAACTAAAAATACTAAGAATTAATAAAGCTGACTAAGAGATTTGATAAGACTTGACAGAATTAGATGTACTTCAAGAACAAAGTGATTGATGAAATATTTTTACCCAAGGATCCTCAGAGACAGATACCTTAAATAATTACAGAGTCAATATTCATTCTGAATCTACATAATAATTCCTTGATTTATTTGATACAATTTGCTCAGTGTTTGAAATGATGTAAATGATGAAACTTTGGTGTATTTATATAAAACAATGCTGCACTATCCGTTTTTAAGGTCAAAAGCAAAGCTAACTTAGCAGAGTTTAAGAAGCCTGCTGAAATAGTTCACAGCAATTTGTGTTGTAAGGAACGCAAATAACTTCCTAGGATTAAAAATAACTTAAAATTTGAATTAACACTCTTGAAAATTCTTTCCCTTCTCTGAAGTATGGCACATATGTACCTCTGTAAGCAACAAAACAATGGAGCAGCAATAAATTCTTTTAATTCAAAATGTCACAGGCTTTTATCATACATATATCATGCCAAAATTCAGATTGCAAATTGAAAAATCTCTTCATTTCAGAAGCCCAGTAAGGGGACAGCAAATTCAATGGGTTTATAAGCGGCAATCCTTACAAATGAGAAGGATTGAAGATAGTATTTAGAGGTGCTACTTAGAAAAGTTCACACCCACAAAGGTCTGGTTTCTTCCAGCTCTTAGCCCTTGTATGTTAAAATTTAGAATCTAAAAGACAAAACTACAACCTAATGTATTCTCACTGCTTTTGAGATTCTGAAAAAAAAATCAGTCATGATGAATCCTTATACCTTGTAGCTGAAATAAAAAGAATAGTTCCTTATTTTCCTTCAATTGTCCTGGGCTTCTGTGAATGAGAAATTAACTAAAGGAAGTACTAAATTTAAAGACGTTAGTTACCATGTGTTATGCAAAAATAAGCAGCCATCCTCAGACTGGTGTTTCAAGTGATGTTTACCATGACTCTGACAGTTTTTTGGGACAGAAAAGGACAATTTCCTGTAATATCAAGTGTGTAATACTCTAAAGAAACAGAAGCTGAGCTAAGACACTAAACAAGGGGAAAAGACCACAAAATACATCTGCTGCCACTACATAGTCTAAGCATTATGCCAATATCACTTTCAGAAAACTTACAGGCTCTCAGATCACAACCAGAATATAAAAAGGACTCCTTTCCCTTCAATACTTTATCAGCTTAAAGGCAATAGCTGGATTGACTTCAGCTGAAAAGACAAGTGGACAGTAAGAACTCTTCTAATCTAATAACTCTGAAACTCAACACAGAACAGGAGAACAAGTAAAGATATTCTCACAAAAAAAAAAAAAAAAAAGAAAGAAAGAAAATGTTCCTGAGGACAATGTTGGGTATAAAGGGAGAGTTTCTGAGAGTACATGACAAAGGCTAGCAGATTTCACCTTGACTCTAAATCGCATCAGCTAGTATTTAGTGCATCAGGACTTTTAAATCAATGTCTGTTACAGTAAAGAGATACTTTGCATGACATTAGCTCAATGGCATTGCTTGCAAAATTTGAGTTATACTTCTGAAAGTAGTGCCTAAAAATATAATGTTTCTCTAGGATAACTGACTAGAGAGAAAAACTGTTAATTGTGCTAAGCTCTTTCACACCTTCTGATAATGAAAAAAAAATACTTTGTAGAAAATCTGTGGCCTAAACTGAGTAAGTTTCAAAAGCAGAATTTCTCAGAGACATTTAGCTGACAGCATCAGCTGGTTATTTATGTGCATGTCCTTTCAATTTCCATCTTTTTTTCCTCATTCAAGGCATCTTTCATAAACTCCCTTGTAGTATACATGGGAGTATACAAGTAGTATATATGCACAATACTACTTCTGCAGCATGAGACAAGGAGGGTTGGTGATGAAGGGAAAGACTGAATACGTACTGGATATCTAAATAGAGTAGCTAGTACAGTCTTCAGTATTCAGATTACACCAGATTAGGAATGATGGTCAGAAGTACCACTGGCTGCAATTAGATATTTATGCTTTCCTGTCTCACTTTACTCCTGCCATCTTCTGTTAGGAAAAAAAGGACAAGGAAGGTGTTTGTTGTTGTTGTTCTTGTTCTTGTTTTTGCTGCTGCTAATCAGAGATAGGCATTAAACTGGACAAAAGATTTTACACTATCTCCACTTCCTTGTCTATATTCACTAGTGCTCAGAATTGGCAGATTTATAATGACACCACTTAAAAAACAGTATTATTCCTGGGTATTTCCCAAATGGGAAGAAGATGTACAATGCTCTAGCCTAGGCTTTCAGGTACCATAAGACTCTTCTCAAGATAAAGCTTAATTCCTTTAAAAACAAACTGAGAATTTAATTTCCAGCTTACATTCAATTTCTTTTCATAGCATCTCTTCAAAATCTGGGCTTTCTACTTAATCTGGAAATTCAGAGTTTAACTTAAAACTATTTTTCATTTTTATTTTTTTTTAACTCTCTCTGAAGACTTAGTGGTGATTGAAAATGCTAGAAATTCCCATTACTGAGGAAAACAGTTGAAGTATGGACTGGTTATGCAGGGAGTAAGATGACATGGATGTATTTTAAACTGTTTTGTTGCTCAATTAATTTTCTTTTTAATGCTTAAAAAGACATAAGAGTTTATGTTTTATCTTAAGTCTAACCTCAGAGAACATGCCATTAGCTCCAAAATTCAGAAAATACTGCTGCAATCACCATCTCCTTTGTGCTTCTGATAGCATCACCTGCATAGTGGATATCATGGACTAATACAGAATATTCTTCCCAAGCTCTTGGTTCGAAATTGTAGTACTAGAAGTGATACCAGTGCATTTATTTCTGGGTCAGTACTCCTGCCTTTTCTGTCTTTCATCCCTGAGAAAAGTTATTAAGGGCATTGTCAGTCTTGGATTTCAAAAACAAAGCATGGTTTTCCATACACATTTTGCTATATAACATGAAAAATTCAATGGTGTCACTACTTGTGAACTGTGGTCTTCAAAACAACTATCTGCTAAAGTTTCAATGCAATCTGCATTTGCACTAATAGCAAGGAGATCTCTGAGCTTTTTGCTTGATAAATGCTACTGAAAAATTTGCTACTTTTGCTTACTAAGAATGTAAAAATTTGTTAGAATGAGCGTAGATTTTGAAATGTAAACATATTTCCTTCAGGTCAAAACAGTTTGGATTTGCTGTCAGTAGACATTAGTAATTAAAACACATATAGAAGTACAAATGACACATTTTACTCAGTGTAACATCCCCTGAAGCCAGATGTGTGTTTTGACCTACGCAATACCGAACCTCTAGCATAAGCTGCCTGTGGCAGAAGGGATTCTATACCTTCACAGTATTTGGTGCTTTCTGATTGTTATTTGTTGTGTAAGAAGACAATTGCTTGCTCATTTTTTTAACTTCAGGACAATACAAATTGCATGTGAATTTCTCTGAAAAGATGCTTCAGCAGCCAGGTAGCTTATAGAAACCCTAAGTATCCAGCTGACTTTAGATGCTCAGCTTTGACATTGCAAAGTTTCTCTGGGTGTTATATGTTTGAAGTATGTCACCAAAAGTAAAGGAGGCAATGGTCAAATTAATAAAGCATATTTTTCAGTTTGGGCTCCTAATCTTCCTTTTTGCCATTTCAGAGATCATTTAGAGAGCAATAAAGTACTTCATCACTTACAGTGAATATCCAGTTATTCCACATTCCTGTTACATTCAATAGCAACAGAAGTGTGACATGTATGTTCCTGGGCGGTCCTGACATGGAAGCTATAACCTCAGTAGACACTGCTACACCTCAGTAGACATCCTAACAAAAAGTCTAAACACTAAGAAGAGCCAGCCTGAGACAGTACCTTCCTCTAGTCCTAGACAAACAGTAGGAAATGCTCTTCAAGGTCAAAGAGGAGCTAGAGAGTTATTTCTACCCATGCCTGAAAGGAGGCTCGTGGAGGGCTAGGTCCTGTGCCATGTTGTTTTGGAGCGAGGAAAAGACGCAATGGCCAAGGTAGGTGAGGGAGGCCGATACTTCACATTTCAGAAGGATCTCAGCCATAAGGACTTTCGTAACTTTTCTCCTCTGCAAAAGCTAGGCACTAGACCTATAAGCAAAATCTGTTCTACCTACACAGTTGTAATTTACAGAGGCCCCACCTCTAAAATGGGTTGCTGGGTGCTCGGGGTCTCTGTCTCTTGGGCTCGTGAGAGGATGCAAAGGTGAGAGGCCCATGAGATACCCATTTCACCAACAGCACTCGGACATGGGGCTGCACCATGCCCCAAGTCTCCAGCTGCCAGCACAGCCGCGTGCTGTGGTGGAAACCCCCAGGTTTAACCCTGGAAGTGTGTGAGGTAGGGCTGCTGGGGTATGGCCTCCAGCGTTAGCCTTAAGATGTTTCTTTTAGTATTATTATTTATTTATTTTGCATGAATGTATGAAAAACAGCATGAGGAAATACGTCATGGCCCTGCAAGCCAATCCTGGCACTTAATCTACTTGGATTACCTGATGGTCTTTGGATAAGTTTTTTGGACAAGTAGGAGTGCTTTTTAATATACCAAGACTTGAAGAGTGATCCTTTGGGGACTTTTTTATTTCTTCACCTGAAGAAAAGGAAATCTCTTCAGCCATTAAGCACAGTTTAGTTTTAGCCACTAGCTCCAATGTCACTGAAGACAATTTAAATGTCTGCCAAAGAAAAAACCTCCATTGGGACAGATCTATCCAACGGAAACCTCAATAACAGTACATAGTTTGCTCCCTATTTTACTTGACATTTTAGTGTTCTCAGGCTACTTAGAGACAGTTTATATGGAAGAGAAAATAATTCTGATATTAACAGATGCAGCAGCAAGGATATGCTGGGTCCAGACTTTCATCTTTAGTAGGCTTGGTTATTGACTCAGTTGCATCTGAGAGTGTAACTGCAAGGATTTTAGATGAACTCAGCTAGCTTAGGTGCTATTGGCACCAAGCAGGTAGCACCAAGCATACCACCCTTGAGCTTCTAGACAAATCTGTGGAGAAACCTAAAATACATTTTTTTGAACTAGACAATACTAGCTCAGTTCAGTTACACCTTCGATTACAGCCTACGAGGTGCCTTGCACAGACCTTCTTTGCCTACCTTTTCTATTTTGTTATCTAACACATGAATGCAAAGGCCTGAAAATGATTCAAGTTTTGGGTTGCATTTGTTTTCACATTTTCAGCTGGTAATCTGTTTTTCTGATTACACTCTAAGTTCAAAAGTTCCTTCTGGCTGCAAAGTATCGTATTTTGTACAAAACATTTGTTTCTCCTGGCTACTTAAATGGCAGCTTCTGCCATTTTACTTACAAGTATTTCCTTAATGTAAAGTACATTAAGGAAAGAAGATACATACAGAAGAGAGTGAGTTATTTTTCCGTAAGATTCCTTTTCTTTTTCCTGAATGTGATTACTAGCATCAAACACACACACACCCCTACACCTGCAAAACACTGAACTGTCATCTTTTTCCAGTGTCTAGCATAAAGTTGCCATCTCCCAACAAGAGAAAGTTTCGCTCCCTTCAGACACTAGCATTCATTAGACGGTCAAATGCAGCCAGAATTTAGTTTCTGCTGTTTTAATTTGACAAGCAAACAGAGCCAAGTTTTAGTTTATGTGGTGCTCTAGTGCTCCTAATATCTGATCTGAGCAGCATCGCAAGAACTATGAAAAAAAGAAAATCCCTCTGCTTTAGAGACCACAGCAACACCACAAAATCAGATCTTAGCCCACAACTTCCTGAGAAGCGTAAATAGTAATTAGTAAATAGTGATGGTGAATTATCTATACTACCCACCTCAGAAACTGTCAAACAATTTAGACTAGTAATGATTTAACTGATCTGAATGCTAGTTTTAGCTTTTTCTTTTTTGATAATGACATCCAGGGTTGGAATAGAGGCCAAGAACTCTTTACACAGCAATTTCTGCTGAGCACACAGGCCCCACCAAAGGAGTTCCCTTTTTCAACCTAGTGATGCACACACAACTCTGCAATCACAACTTCAGTTTTTACAGCCTGGTTCGCTGCCTCGCACGATAGATGGTGCCTGTCCCACTGCTCCCAACAGCAGCTTGGACCCCAGGTTCCTGCAAGAGAAGAGGTGTTCTTGCAGGAAGAGAGCCGGATAAGGAACAGCAATCCTGGCAGTCTCGAAATCTGAGCTTTCCCTTGATCGGGACCAGTGCTAAGTCCCCTTGTCTCCCTGCTGACCCATGCCAGGTGATGCTGGCAGCAGTGGTGTGGAATGGGGGACACAACTGCCCCACGAGCTGCTCACGGCCTGGACCCCAGCCCCTCTGCACAGGAGGTGGCAGCCGGTGGGTGACATCCCGCCACGCAGTGCGGACACGCAGGCGACACCGCGGCTCCTTACCGGGCTCTTTCTGGGGAACTCGCTGAGCACGATGCTGACCACGGGGATGCGCAGGGCCGTGGAGATGAAGTCCAGCTCCAGCATCTCGCCGCGGCTCTGCGGGAAGGCGAGGATGGCCGAGACCCCCTGCACCACCACGGTGTGGCACACGCTCTGCAGGAAGGAGACCGGGTCGTTGCTCCAGGCGGCGCTGGGCGACGAGAAGGGCAGGAGCGGCAGGTCGCCGAGCCCCGCCTCGATGGCCATGACCACCTCGAGGGACAGGTTGTAGGGCAGCAGCCCGGACACGCCGTTCAGGTTGGCCACGGCGAGCAGCAGCGCGTCCCGCGGCGAGGGCGCCCGCTGCTCGCTGCCCGCCCCGGCCCCGGCCCCGGCTCCGGC